>JAJLSG010000364.1:0-34358 GCA_030567495.1 Ambrosiozyma neoplatypodis | reverse complement strand
TTGAAGTGTGAAATCCGAGATAGTTTAGTGGCTAGAATTCTCGCTTGTCACGCGGGAGACCGGGGTTCAATTCCCCGTCTCGGAGTACATTTTTAAAATATGATGAATTATACGGATAAAGTGTGAACAATCTCTTAGTGCAAACAGTGCTGTGAGGAGAAACTAACGTTGCCTTCCTTCTGATTTTTTTTTATAATTACTTAAACTTAAACTTATTTAGAAATATACAAAGAATTAAAAATAGTTATAATTAAGTAGAGAAAAAACTTAATTAAAGAGTTTCAAGAGCTTTAACGGGAAATTTACTATAGATTTCCAATTCAGAAATATCCTTCAATTCTTGAGGCCAATAGTTTATTCCAACAATTTTATTCAATTCTTCTAAAGTTGTTTTAGCTTCAACCAAACATAACCTAATTGTAGCTTCCTTTTGTTTTTTTCTTCTTAGAAGTTTATCAGATTGTGATTCCCTTAAACCACCAGACTGTTGAGAAAAAACCAAACAATTTTTAAGTAAGTTTTTATGGTTAGTTTTAAGAACATTGGCACTTTTCACAGCAGCTTCATTATTTAATTCTGATCTTTCTAAATCTATATCAGCTCTTTCTAATAAAATGGAGCAAAGTTGAGTAATAATTGAGCTTTTCTTATCAGTACTATCAATTCTTTGATTTTTCAATATATCATATTCAGATTTAACAATATCATGAGCTTGTTTATATTGTTTGGACATAGAAGAGAGTATATTCCACCTAGTTATATCTTCTAATGTAGTTTCGGAGAAATCAATTTTATCTAATAGGGTTCTATAAGAAGAAGTTTCTAAAAATAATTTAGTTAATGAATTTTCAAGTGGAATTGAAGACCATGTTGCATTTAAAGAATCAAAATCCAAACAGGTTGAAGCAATTAAAGCAAGTTTTGATAGTTTTAATTCTAAAATTTCTTCTTCAGTTAAACTTGGAATCAGTTCTACTGGGGATATTGAAAAACTATTAATCAAATTATCAATAATTGTATCCACAGAGCCAACAAAATTTCCTAGATTTTCGTTAATTATATCAAATTGATTTCTAGTAATGCATGATTCATTAAGTACTGTCACTAACCTGTAACAATTCAAACAAGTTTCACAAATAGTAGATGGTAAAATTGTTTCTTGTGAGCTAGCATAAGCTTCTTGATCTTCTGAGTTATCTCCTTCATGAACATTACTAACATCACTAGAGCTATCAGATTCATCTAAAGAGTTACATTTAATCACAAATGAATTTAGATCATTAACTTGGTAATCAAGAACTTGTTCCAATAAAAGTTTAACTAAACTGAGACAATTTATAATTTCGTTGTAGTTAGTTGAAAGAGCATCTTCATCTTTTGTTAATTCTTCAATATATTCAAAATAGCATAAAGATGCATTATAGTATAAGTCCCATGGTAATTGACCTTCATTTTTAATTAAATCACATGATAATTGGAAAAGTTTAACAATATTCTCTAATGGTTGAAGAACAGCAGTTTCATCACCCGTTAAAGAATCAGGACAATTAATTAATTCATTCAAATAAACACCTTCATTTTTAATATAGTGGTTATAAACATTAAACAAAAGTCTAGAAATATTGTATCTTGTATCCAAATGATCTGATTGAAGAGATAATGCTTTATTATAATAATTATAAGCTCTTTGATAAAATCGAAGTGCTTTTGATAAATCTGAAGCTAACCATCTATCACCAAATTCTTCTTCATCTGATCCTGCAATGAAATATTCCTCCACTGTTTCAGGCTCTTTATGTTGCTGTCTTGGTTTATCATGTCTTGATTTTTGTTGTTGCAATAATTTTTTGGATTGTTTTCCAAGTTCTTTTGATAAATTGTTAGTACTAACTATTCGTTAAATCTTTCCTAAAAACTTCAACAACTTCAACAACATACTATTCATCTTGATATAGTTTATTCTTAACAGCTATAGTTAAACTTGATTAAGAATGTGTGAAAGATGAAAAACACATACATAATAATGAGAAAATAAAATTTAATCTTCACGAATCACAAACACCTTAACGTTAGAAAACTTTCTACCTTCTTTTCAATGGCAAATTTGCAATCAATTCAATCCAATTCGTTTAAATTAGAAATATTCAAGATGGTTAATAGACCCCACGTCCAGGATACAGACCCCCCAAGGTTCAGAAGCCATCAAGATGTTACTCCCAAAGATTGTGTTTTCACAACTCTCAGTGAGCTAGATGTTACAAAAACAAGTCAGAATCAACTAAGATTGATACAGGAAAATGCTGTGTACCCCCATTACCTATATGCACTTTTAGTTTCTTACTCACATAATTACATAGATCGAAGTAGGAATACTCACTTTCAAATTTTGGCTACAGATTTTACTAGTTTTGATAGGTATACTGAAAGAGCTCAAGACCATAGGTCTAATTATTACTTATCCTTCGTTAAATCCATGAACCTTACTTCTGATGGTATTTTATTGGGCTTTTATCGTTTAAATAGATTTCCTGAACTCAAAAGATCTTTGAAGAAGTTTTGTGAGCCACCACCTGATCTTTCTTTTTTACCAGAAGTTAATCTTGTTCCTAATGCAATAATTGTTAAGATAGAAGGAGTTAGTCATAGATTCAAAGGTGTAGTGGAATTCAATATTACTAGCATAGAACCACTTGGTAAAATAGCAATTGCAAAATCATTACAAGAAGATGGTAATCATCATCTTTATTCGTTCTTAACCAGGTTGTTAGCTGCCTATCCAAATAAAGATAAATTAGATCAAGCTTATAATTTATCTGAACTGCTTAATGCATGCAAAGATATTTTTCCAGATAAATCTTTTTCAAATGCCAATGATGATTCAAGTAATGATACAACTTCTTTTACAATACCTCAAAATCTTTACAGTACTACAAATCATTCAAAACCACAGGCTAAACCAGTTACTACGAATAGCCCAGTGGATTCCAAAATTAATCATATTCCCCTCATGACTGAAAGGACTACTGAATCCAGAAATTTAAATGATCTTAATAAACAGTCTACATCAATTTTAAATGAAATGTTACCAAAAAAAGTTAAGCCTACAAGTAAGTCACTATTTCAAGCTTCTGAATCATCAGAATCATTTCCACATGTTCCTAATGCAACATTATCTCGTATCTTAAACGATTCTTCTTTATCCGGACCCTGTAAATTAGAAAACGTAATGATCATTGGATACACTGGTTCACCAATTTTAATGAAAGATATAGATGGCAAATTGTTCTTGAATTGCGAATTAAAAATTATGTTAACTACAAATGAAGAACTCATAGTGACTGATGATAATCAAATTTATTCGAAATATCTAAGTATTGGTTTTGATGAAAAAGATATTTTGAATTTTTTTGGATTATCAAATATAAGTAGTAAATATGATGATTCATTCTTTTCAAATAAATTAGAAAGTGTTATTGGAAAGAAATTTGATGCTAAAATTATAAAGAAGAGTGTTCAAACAAGTTTTTCAACAATTCAAATTTGGAGATTCTATGGAACGACTATTCAAAACATATTAGCTTGATTTTTTTTTCTTTACAATCAATATCTTTCCGAAGTTAACATATCATTTTAACTAGTCTCTCTCTTTTGGCTAATTTAATTAGTAGTTTCTATTCTTTTTTATTAGAACTGAATAAATCTGTACCATGCATCTAACTGAAGTCTTTTAAAAAACGCGTTGAGTCGCCGACGCGTTGAAATGAATTTAAATTTTTTTGAAAAAGACATTTGAATTGGGTTAAAGTTACTTTGTAAGAAGTGATCCAACACAAACAACACTATAATCCAATTCAATAAATATATTATACAATGCCACCAAAAAAGAAAGCATCCAAGGCTGTTGCTCAAAGTTTTAAATTTGTTAGAGAAACCCAATTCAAACATAAATTCGGTGCTCATGTTGGTATGGCTGGTGGTATTTATAATGCAGTTACAAATGCAATGAATATTGGTGCTAATTCTTTTGGTTTATTTTTAAAGAGTCCTAGAAAATGGGAATCACCAATGATTTCAGATGAAGATGCTGAAAAATTTAAAAAATTATGTGAAGAATATAAATTTGATCCTCGTACTGAATGTTTACCACATGGTTCATATTTTATTAATTTAGCTAATCCAGATGAAGCAAAGAGACAACAATCATTAAATTCATTCATTGATGATCTTACAAGATGTGAAAAGTTGAATATAGGTCTTTATAATTTTCATCCAGGTTCTTCTCTTGGTTCAGATCATAAAGAATCATTGAAAAGATTAGCTGATAATATTAATACAGCTATTGGAAAGACTAATTTTGTTAAAATTGTTATTGAAAATATGGCAGGACATGGTAATTTAATTGCTGGTAAATTAGAAGATATTGCCGATGTTATTGAAATGGTTGAAAATAAAGATAGAGTTGGTGTCTGTATTGATACTTGCCATACATTTGCTGCAGGTTATGATCTAAGGACAGAAGAAGCATGGACTAAATTTTGGGATGAATTTGAAGCTAAGATTGGTTTTAAATATTTAGCTTCTCTTCATATTAATGATTCTAAAGCTCCAATTGGTGCTAATAGAGATTTACATGAAAGATTAGGATGGGGGTTCTTAGGATTAGAATGTTTTAGATTATTAGCAAATGATTCACGTTTTGAAAATATTCCTTTACTTTTAGAAGTTCCAACTGCTCCAAAAGATGATTCAGCGTTTGGTGAAGATATTAAATTACTAGAATGGCTTGTTGGTAAATCAAAAGATGATCCAGAAATCATTGAAAAATCTATAGAATTACAAAAGCTTGGAGCAGCTACAAGAAATGAACAGATAAAAAAATATGAAAAGAAATCTGCTAAACGTGAAAGAGATGAAAGTAAGAAAGAATCAAAAGATATTCTCTCTATGATGAAAACTAAGAAAGTCAAAAGTTCAAAGAAATAATAAATTACCATCTTTTGATCATCTATTTATTTACTGTATATGTACAATAACAATCTATATATTATATTAAAAAATATATCGTCTATGCTTTAACTTTTAACTTCAATCCCACTTGATAGTATCTACTGAAACCAAATGTTAATGCAGATAGGATAGCTGATGTACTGGCGAATAGGATGAAATTACGGTAACTAACAACAGAACCATAACCAATGATAGCACCTGCAGCTGGGATGAAGACTAAATAAGAGAAAGCAGTAAGCAGGAACATTAATCCATATCTTTTTCCAAAATCTGTAACTGCAGAAATAGAACTTATACACGCAGGAGTTAAACTTAACACACAAGAACTAAATAATCCAAAAATTGCAGCATACGTGAAAATGGAAGCTTTATCTTGTGCTTGTGTAGACCAGGATAACCAAAGAATCAAATCTGAAAAAACAATTCCAGCCAACATAATTATCATAACATTAAAACAACCAAATCTATCAGCCAAAACACCACCTATATATCTGCCAGCTATTCCAACAAAATTCATAACTGTAATAGCGGAATTGGCTGTAGTTTGGCTATAACCTAGTAAAGTAACATAAGTACCTAAGTACGTGATTGTAGAAATTAAAGCAAGTTCACAAAAAGCAGCACCTATTGCACAATATAAAAATCTAGGATCTTTAAATGCAGAAAAATCAACAACTAATTTACAAAAATAAAGTAATTGTTTTAAAAATAAATTGGCTTTTTGTTTAAAGGTAGAAGGTTTATCAACATCATCGTACTGATCTGAAGTTCCATTATTCTTAACAATTCTTTCTTTAATCATTAAAGTAGAACATGTAGTAAGAAATAGACATATGAATGCAAAACATCTCATACCCCAATTGAATCCAACAGATAAAAATAATTCATTAAGAATCAAAGGAAAAATTATACCACCAAATGAAGAACCAAGAGTTGCAATACCAAAAGCTTTTGCTCTATTTTTTAAAAACCAATGGCTAATAACTCCAGTAGTAGGACTAGCTAAAACACCAACACCAGTTCCAACAAGAACTCCATAAACTAATGTAAATTGTTTAGTTGTTTCACACATACCTGTAAAAAAAAGTCCAAAGAATAGAAATAATCCTCCAACAATACAAGGAACTCGTGATCCAAATTCATCAAATAAAATACCACCAGGAACAACAGTAAAAGAGCAGAAAGCACCAAAAACCGAAACAATAATTGATGTTTCACTTGTTGAAATATCAGCTAATTGATTATCATTAATATAAGTTTGAATTGAACCACTTGAATTAAACAAACCGAAACAAGCCATAAGACCAAGAAAAGAACCTAAAACAATCATATAAGCACGAAATCCACCATCTGGATATTCATATTCATCATTATTAGAATTTGTAGTAGTAGTGTGAGATTCAGAATTAGAACCAACAGCTCCATAATTAATATCATTATGGCTATCTGTAACTAGGGTTTGACTTTCTGGTTGAGAAACTTGAGGTGAATGATTGGTCATTATGTGAATCACTGGAAGTAGTAACTTTTAAATGTAGTTGGTGGTTGTTGCTTTGGTATAAACGAAAAGCATTTAACGTGTATGAACTGCTAATTTCGATCTGGACCTATATTTAATTTTTAAATTTAAAGGGGTTATTGGATCACGATTCACGATCGAATTAAATTCGGTTGATATTTATAATTGTAACAATTCAACACTGCACTAGCTATATATAGAGTTCTTTAATTATTATTGTAAGAAAACTTCGATCAATTAAGCTGTGAAAACTTATAATTTATCGTAACGGGAAAAACGTGATCTGGCGATACATTCGGCATTATAATTAGTTGTATTTTCAGCCAACCATGTTATAAGTATCTTTGATTAATTTTGAATTGTATATAAACTAAACATAATAGTATAAGTAACTCACCATTCAAACTTTGGTATTGAACTTCAATCCAACCTGAAAATATCTACTTCCCAGAAAACAAGAAACACCAGAAAGGGCAATTAATCCACAAAACAAACTGAAATATTTAAAATGTTCTAATGTAGCATGTCCAATGATCGAACCACCTCCAATTAATCCCACAATCATGAAAATACCAGTAACAAAATACATAGTGGCATATCTCTTACCAAAATCTCTTGTTGGGGAAATAGACCCAACACAAGAAGGGGTTAAGCTTAGAACACATGAATTAAAGAATCCATAAACACTTGCAAAAACATAAATTGAAGTTAAATTTTTCGAATGAGTAGACCAAGCAGTCCAAATAAATAAATTACTAGCAGTGACTCCAAATAACATGATGATCATAACATTATAACATCCAAATTTATCAGCACTTATACCAGCAACATAACGGCCGGCAATACCCACTGCATTCATAATAGTTAATGCTGTGTTAGCAGTTTTTTCACTATATCCTAACATTGTAATGTAAGAAGCAAAATATGTTAATGCACATGCTAAAGATAATTCAGCAAATGAGGCACCAATTGTACAGCATAGAAAACTTGGATCCTTTAAGGCTCTAAAGTCGATCGAATTCTTACTTAAATATAATAATTCCTTTCCAGCCAATCTAACCCTCTCTCTTCTAGTTGAAGCTGAGCTGAAATCTCTATTTGATCTGAATCTTTCTTTAATTAAAATAAATGATAATGCCATAAGTGACGTGCAAATAAGAGCTAGGATTCTCATAGTCCAAGTGTAACCAACACTTGAAAACAATTTAGTTAAAACCAAAGGAAAAATAGCACCACCAACAGAGCCTCCTAAGGTAGCTAAAGCAAATGCAAAGGAACGACGTTTCATAAACCAATGGCTTATAACACCAGTCAGAGGGCAAGCTAAAATACCAACACCTGCACCACTAAATAAACCTAAAACAAATATAAATTGGAGAACAGTGTGACAATTACCAGCACCAAATATTCCAGTAAATAAAAGAAGTGACCCAATAATAGTAGGTACATTAGAACCATACTCATCAAAAACAGAACCAGCAAAAATAATCACTAAGTAACAAGCACCAGTGAATACTGAAAAAATAATAGAACTAACAGAGTTGGAAACATCTTTCAATTGATGTGAGTTTATATAAGTTTGAATTGTTCCGATACTATTAAATAATCCAAAAGTTGAGATCAAACCTAAAAATGAGCCAAAAACAACTAAATATGCTCTTAAACCACCATCAGGATAATCTAGTTCATCATTATCATCATCATCATCATCATCATCATCATTATCATTATCTTCAACAATAATTCCTTCACTTTGATCATTATTATTTGCAGGACTTCCAGGTGACTTATTTCCAGTTTGCTCGATGTGCCCTGATCTGCTAAATCTGTTATATCCATCAACAACTCCTGATTCTAATTCAATAGATTCTTCATTATGATTAGTTTCAATTCTATAATCTCTATAACCTGTAGTTTCTAAAACTATATCATCCTTAATAAGTGCAGTTGACATAATAGCTAGATATTTAATTTACCAAGTATCAATTTTTATTAATTATGATTTATTAGTAATTTCAGATGATAAACTGTTTTTCTCTTTTAAAGCAAAATAATGTTAATTAACGATAAGCAGTTTTAACTTGTGAAAAAAGTAAAGAAAGTTTTTAGAGTGTTGTTGTTCATATTTATTGGAAGAAACGAGTGATATCAAGATATTTATAATTAAAGATCGAAAACTAAGAATTAACCTAGCTACACAATTAAATTAACTCAATTTGGAATACTTTTGCTAAAGATAAGAAAAAAGCTTATTATCGACGCGTCAACGACCGGTCGGATAGTTCCGCACCTTAGATGTATCGGTTATATATTCGGTAAAACAGTAATATGGATTCAAAAAAAACTAACGATTAATTAAAAGTTACGATATATACCATTAAGTTAAACTTTAGTGTTTAGCTTCAGTCCAACCTGGAAGTATCTACTTCCTAGAAAACATAAAACAGCAGAAAGACCAATTAATCCAGAAAACAAACTGAAAAATCTATAATGCTCTAATTCAGCATGTCCAATAATTGAACCACCTCCAATCAGTCCCACAATCACAAAAATACCACTAACAAAATACATAGTAGCATATCTCTTACCAAAATCTCTTGTTGGGGAAATAGACCCAATACAAGAAGGGGTTAAACTTAAAACACAAGAATTAAAGAACCCATAAACGCTTGCAAAAACATAAATTGAAGTTAAATCTCTGGAATGAGTAGACCAAGCAGTCCAAATAAATAAAGTACTAGCAGTAACTCCAAACAACATGATGATCATAACATTATAACATCCAAATCTATCAGCACTTATACCACTGAGATAACGACCAGGAATACCCACTGCATTCATAATGGTTAATGCTGTGTTAGCAGTCTTTTCACTATATCCTAACGATGTAATATAAGAGGCAAAATATGTTAATGAACACGCTAAAGATAATTCAGCAAACGCAGAACCAATTACACAGCATAGAAAGCTTGGATCTTTTAATGCCCTGAAGTCTATTGAACTCTTACTTAAATATAATAATTCCTTTCCAGCCAATCTAACCCTCTCTCTTCTAGTTGAAGCTGAGCTGAAATCTCTATTTGATCTGAATCTTTCTTTAATTAAAATAAATGATAATGCCATAAGTGATGTACAAATAAGAGCTAGAATTCTCATAGCCCAAGTGTAACCAATATTTGAGAACAACTTATTTAAAAGCAAAGGAAATATAATACCACCAACAGAGCCTCCTAAAGTAGCTAAAGCAAAAGCCATTGATCTATGTTTCAAAAACCAATGACTTATAACACCAGTGAGAGGGCAAGCTAAAATACCAACGCCTGATCCACTAAATAAACCTAAAACAAAAATGAATTGAAGAACAGTGTGACAATTACCAGCACCAAATATTCCAGTGAAAAGAAGTACAGACCCAATAATGGTAGGTGCATCAGAACCATATTCATCAAAAAGAGAACCTGCAAAAATAATCACCAAGTCACAAGCACCAATAAATACTGAGAAAATAATAGAACTAACAGAGTTGGAAACATCTTTCAATTGATGTAAGTTTATATAGGTTTGAATGGTTCCAATACTATTAAATAGCCCAAAACTTGCAATCAAGCCTAAAAATGAGCCAAAAACAACTAGATATGCTCTTAAACCACCATCAGGATAATCCAGTTCATCATCATCATCATCATTATTATTATCATTATCATCAATAATTCGTTCACTTTGATCATTGTTATTTCCAGGAGCTTCAGATGATTTATTTCCAGTTTGCTCAATTTGACCTGAACTGCTAAATCTGTTATACCCATCAACAACTCCTGATTCTAATTCAATTGATTCTTCATTATGATTTGTTTCAATTCTATACTCTCTAGATGAAATTTGATAACCTGTAGTTTCTATAACTACATTATTCTTGATAAGTGCAGTTGACATGAAGGTTAGATATTTAATTTACCAATTAATTAAGTATTAATTTTTATTGATTTTGTTTTATTCGGAGTTTCAGTTTCAGAGGATGGACTTTTTTTTAATAATTTTGATAGATAAGCAGTTTTAACTTTTAACTCGTTGAAAAAAGTAAAGAACGTATGTAGAAAGTGCTTTTGTTCATATTTATTAAAGGAAAAGAGTGATATATCAAGATATTTAAAACTAGTTATAGGAAAAATTAAAGAGAACTAAGAATTAATTAACCTATACAATTAAATTGTTTTACGATTATTAATCGGTCGATCGTACGCTTCAACCGTTCAACTATAGCGGTAAGCGGTTACGTTTTTTTAACCGCCAGCCTGAAAAAAACGGATAGTTATATCGGCTACATATTCGGTAATAGTCAAAAGACTACTAATATTTTTCATTTCATGAAATTTAGATAAATCAAGTTCATATAGTTGAATTAAAAGAGATAAAGAAAAAAAGTTACGATACCATTAAGTTAAACCTTAGTGTTTATCTTGAACCCAACCTGGAAGTATCTACTTGCTAAAAAGCAAGAAACACCAGAAAGAGCAGTTAACCCACAAAATAAACTGAAATATCTAAAATGTTCTAACGTAGCATGTCCAATAATCGAACCTCCCCCAATCAACCCAACTATAATAAAGATACCACTTATAAAGTACATGGTGGCATACCTTTTCCCAAAATCTCTTGTGGGAGAAATAGATCCAACACATGATGGGGATAAACTTAAAACACATGAATTGAAAAATCCATAAATACATGAGAAAACATAGATTGAAGTTAAATTCTTCGAATGGGAAGACCAAGCTGACCAGATAAATAAATTACTAGCAGAAACTCCAAATAACATAATCACCATAACATTATAACAACCAAATTTGTCAGCACTTATACCACCAACATAACGACCAGCAATACCCACTGCATTCATAATAGTTAATGCTGTGTTAGCAGTTTTTTCACTATATCCTAGCATTGTAATGTAAGAAGCAAAATAGGTTAATGTACAAACCAAAGATAATTCACCAAACGAAGCACCAATAGAACAGCATAGAAATCTTGGGTCTTTAATTGCTTTAAAATCAATTGAGTTCTTGCTCAAATATATTAATTCTTTTCCAGCTAATTTAACTTTTTCTTTCTTACCAGTAGCAGTAGAGTTAGAATCTCTACACGATCTAAATCTTTCTTTAATTAAAATTAATGATAAGGCCAAAAAGGATGTACAAATAATTGCAAATATTCTCATAGTCCAAGTGTAACCAACACTTGAAAATAATGCATTCAAAATCAAAGGGAAAATAGCACCACCAACAGATCCTCCTAAAGTAGCTAAAGCAAAGGCCATCGATCTACGTTTCAAAAACCAGTGACTAACGACCCCAGTTAAAGGACATGCTAATATCCCAACTCCCGATCCACCTAATAATCCTAAAACAAAAGTAAACTGAACAACAGTATGGCAATTTCCAGAAGCAAATAATCCAGTAAATAAAAGAAGTGATCCAATGATAGTAGGTGTATTGGAACCATATTCATCAAATACAGCACCTGCTAAAATACCAATTAAATAAACTGCACCGGTAAAGACTGAAAATATAATAGAACTAACTGAATTGGAAACATCTTTCAATTGATGTAAATTAAGATAATTTTGAATTGATCCAATACTGTTGAATAAACCAAATGTAGAGATCAAACCTAAAAATGAACCAAAGACAACTAAGTATGCTCTTAAACCACCATCTGGATAATCTAACTCTTCGAATTCATTATTAGAATCATCAGTTTCACCATTCTCTTCACTATTTTCTCTTATGATATTTGTTGTTCTGTTTCCAATTTGTTCAAGATCACCAGTATTATCAAATCTGTTATATTTATCAGCTATTTCAAATGTTTCTAGTGCAATTGGTAAATTAGGGTTATTTGTACTTAATTCATCAGAAGATTGAGAAGTTGTAGTTTCTAAAACAATTTCTTCTTTAATAGATTTACCAGACATAAAATTATTATTATTTCATCCGATAGACTGATTCTTCATGGTTGTTAGACTAATAATATATGTTGTTTTTTTAAAAAATGGTGATTCTTGAATCTTTTTATGTATAACGGAGTGAAAAAAACTAGACTTTCAATTTTTTTGAAAGTAGCGGAAAAAGTTAAGCGTAGGCTATTTTCTCTCATCAAAGTTGTGGCTATAGTAAGGGAAATTTCCTAAAAAAGAGTATGATTGCATATTATAAGGATTACTATATCAAAACTGGTCAAACTTTCAATTGTACAAGACATACTGTGGATTTTTATATATGAAATGATTATCTAAAATGCAAACAAATAAAACTAAAAAAAGAAAAGAAAAGCAATAGTATACACTTAAAGAAAATTAAAAAAAACCATCCCTATTAATTAATCTAGAACTAAAGTAATTTTACTTATTCTAGTTTAGGATCATCAACAGAACCAGCTTTTGCATCTTCCATAATAGCTTCATCAATAACTTCATCAACTTGTTCACTTAGAGGTTTAGAAACTGGTTGTTTAGCAGCTGGTATTTCACCTTTTTGTTTAAGTTCTTCAGCAATTAATTTACTTTCTAAAACAGCAGCTTGTTTAGCTTCACCTTCATCTTCTAAATCAAGTTCAGGATCTGGAACAGTTTCAAAATTACCTTTCAGAGCAGCTTTTGGAATTTGTTTATTTAATTCTTCAGAATCACCTTTCAGGGCAACTTTTGGAACTGTTGGTTTATCAGCTTTTCCAGCGACATCAATATCAGCTGCTTTACCTAATGTAGCTGAATCATCTTTAAGAGCAGCTTTTGGAATTTCAGGTTTATTAACTTTTTCAGTAGAATCAGCAACATCTGGGTTTTGTTTAGCTTCGATACCTTTACCTGGAGTAATAATTTGTTTTTCAACCTTTTCAACAACTTGAGGTTCTTCAGGTTCAATTGGACCACCTCTTGTCCAACCAGTTTTGAATTGATCACCCATGTTAAATTTAGGGAATGGATGTGCTTCAGTATTGAAGACAACATTTTTAATATCCCATTTTGGATCATCAGAATCATCAAATAATAAATAAAGATATTTCAAAGTTTCAGCCAACCAGAATGATTCCATATTATCTCTAGTTTTTGGTGGAATTTGTTTAACATCATTTAAACTTGTATATCTTGGTTTATTATCTTTACCACCAGTTGTAACTTTAGTATATTTAACAAAATTTTCAAAAATTTCCCAACCCCATTCTCTATATTTAATATCACCTGTGATTTTATATAAATAGAATAAAGTTTCAACAGTTTCTGGTCTTTGTAAATTATGTCTATCAGCAAGTTTAACAGTAAAATCTTTTCTATTATTTGGATCAGTATTGAAAACAACAATTTCAGGTGATAAACCAGTTGGAATATCATGATACATTCTATAACAAGTATAAGCCAATTCTTCAGCTAAATCAAATTGTTCTTGTTTCTTTTCATTCCAAGATTTTAATTTTTTAGCATCTTCATAAGTTTCACCTTCAGTTGCACCCATTGCAAATAAACCACCAATAAAACAAACTAGATGATCCATTTTAGAACTTAAAGGACCATTAACACCAGTTTCACGTTCACCTAAGAAAGTTAAACCATGTGGATAAGATTTTTCTAATAAATATTCTTTCATACCATCAAATGATTCTAAATACATTTCTAAATAAATGGTTTCACCAGTTTGTAAATATTGTTTTAATAAGTATTCATAATATGAATCACCTCTTGAACCTAATCTAATCAATTTACCTTGATAATTACCTGTTTCAGGATTAACAAAGATTGGAACTAAACCACCAACAGGTTGATTTGAATCTAATACTTGAATAACCTTTTCAGCTTTTTTCCAATATAAATCTTCACCAGTTAATTTAGATAAATATTTTAATTCTAATTGTAAAGTTGCAGCTTCTGCAGTGGAACTAGCACCCATATCACTATGACTTCTAATACCTTTACCTGATTTTAAATTAACAGATGCATAAGGAATACCAGTTTTTGAAGCAAATGCACCAACAAGAGTATTAGCTAAATGAGTTGCTTTTTCAAGATAAACATCATCATCACTTAAATAATGAGCAGATAATAAACCACCTAACATTCTAATTGTTGTTTCAAAAGTATTAACTTGATATTCAAAATCATAATTTAATTCATATTGAACCCAAGATTTAGCTTCTTCTAATTCATCTTTACAATCCATTAACATTAAAGTATCTAAAGAATCAACAATGATCCAACCTAAAGGTTGAGGACCCATATTTTTACCAGTTTGAGAAATAGGTCTATAAACATCTAAACCCCAACCATGTTTTGAATAATCATGCCAACTTTCCAAGAAAACTTCTTTAACTTTTAATTTTCTTTCATTCCAAACATCAACTTCTTTTTTAGGTAATATTGAATAAAACCATAATATAACATATATAGCTAATGATGCTAAGAAAGCTTTGATTAACATTTTCTTTTTTCTAGGTGTTCTTAATATACTTTGAACAATATTTGTATCCTGTTGTAATTTATCTTTATAATATAATGGTAATTCTAAATCTTGTTTTGGTTTCCAAAGGTTGGATTTAGGTTTTAAAAAACTTGACATTATCTTATATAGATCAAGTTGAAAGAAAATGTATAGTTTTCTTTTTTTTAAAAATTGAAAAACAATAAAATAATTATCAGTTGCTTTTAATTTAATAAATAAAGATTGATATGATTTGCCTTTTTGATTGACAATTGAATAGTGTTGTTTTATCAGAAAAATAAATGACTCAATTGAAAGATGATGCTTTGAAAAGAGGACAATATCACAGAATCTGGTGTTGAAAGGAGTATATGTTCAACCATTAATTAAAGGCACGTCATCAGATATAGCTTAATTTAAGCTTATGGGTGAAATTGAAATTTGATCAATCTCGTGCGGCGTGCTAAAGCGGCTCAGAGCGCGGCTCTCTGGCGCTGAGGCTGCGCCGATCGACGCGTGGAATAAGACGGAGAAAAAGACTGAAAATTAAAGATCAAAAGATTCAAAAGAGTCACTGGCGGGAGTTTATCATTTTAACTGAACCTTTATCATTTTGATTAGATCTGATTACTTATCTATAGAAGAATTCAAATAAAAATCACCATGCCTCAAACAGTCTCTCAAGATGTGGGTGCTCCAATCCCAAATAATACTGAACATGCAGTTTCCGTTACTTTACCAACTTGGGAAGCAACAGTTGGTTATGAAGAAGGTCAAGATTGGGTTGTTAATAAAATGAATTCAGGTTATCCACGTTTTTTTATACATACTAAAATTCAAGAATTATCAAAATTAATTGAAGCTAATTATGCAAGAGATGATGAAAAATCATTTATTTTTCCAACTTATAATGTTGCAAAACGTTGTAGAGAATTTATTAAATCAAAAACAAAATTAACAAATTGTCCAGTTAGAATCTTTCAATTAAGTTCACCTTCACCTAAAAATGATGATGAAGCATCATGTAAAATTGAATCAAATATTGCTGTTGTCTTTTTTCCTTCATCTGAATATCCTTTAGCAAAACAATATTGGCAACATTCTGGTGAAGGTATATCTTCAAGATTAGGTGAATATTTCTTAAATGAAATGAAAGATAAATTAACTGCTGATATTAAAGATAAACCATTATCTAAAAGGTCATCAGGTAGATCATCAAGAAATTCAAGATCATCAAGATCATCTCATTCATCAGCAATGAATCAACAAACTGAATTTTCAACTTTTATTGAAGAAAGATTTGGTAGAAATTTAGATGTTAGATATGCTAAAGAAGCTAAGAAATTATTAAGAGAAAGATTAGCAACTTCAATTGGTAATGATGTTTCATTTGAAGATGTTTATTTATTTCCTTCTGGTATGGCTGGTATTTTTAATGCACATCAAATTATACTAAATACATTTAAAGGTTCAAAAGAAAATAAATCAGTTTGTTTTGGATTTCCATATGTTGATACATTAAATATTTTAAAGAAATGGGGTGCAGGTGTTCACTTTTATGGATTTGGTGATGATAAATCATTTGAAGATTTAGAAACTAGATTAAAAACAGGTGAACAAATTTTATCATTATTTTGTGAATGTCCATCTAATCCATTATTAAAAACACCAGATTTAATAAAACTTAAAGAATTAAGTGAGAAATATAATTTTGCAATTGTTGTTGATGATACAGTTGGTAATTCATTAAATATTGATGTTTTACCATATTGTGATATTGCAGTTTCATCATTAACTAAAATTTTTTCAGGAGATTCAAATGTTATGGCAGGTTCATTAGTTTTAAATAAAAAATCTAAATTTTATTCAATTTTTAAAAAATATTTAAATGAATCATATGAAGATTTCTTTTTTGCACAAGATGCAATTTATTTAGAAAGAAATTCAAGAGATTTTGAATCAAGATCAAAAGAAATGAATGAAAATTCATTAAAAGTTTTAGAATTATTTCAAAATTGTGATTTAATTGATCAAATATATTATCCAAAAGTTTCACCAAGTAAAAAATATTATGATTTATTAAAAAAAGATAAAGGTGGATATGGTGCATTAATGTCAATTGTTTTTAAAGAAGAACCTGATGCAGTTTGTTTTTTTAATAATGCGAATTTATCAAAAGGTCCTTCATTAGGTACTAATTTTACATTAGTTTGTCCATATACTATATTAGCACATTTTCAAGAATTAGATGAAGTTGAAAATTGGGGAGTTGATAGAAATTTAGTTAGATTAAGTATTGGATTAGAACCACAAGATGAATTATTAAAAGTTTTAAAAGATGCATTAGATATAGCTAAAGAGCAACATGATTTTCTGAAAGATTAAAATTAAAATTAGATTTAGTTCTTTGTATAATTATTCTATTCTAATATAATTATTAATTTATATACCTTACCTTGAATATATTTAAATTAAACTACATCGATATTATATAAAAATTAATATATTTAATTGAAAATCTATTTCTTTTTAAAGAGATGCTATAAAAAAAGATACACCTAAATGTAAAATATAAAAATCGTTTCGTATAATCATATCATATATAGTAAGTTAAAGTAATAATGTTATAAATTTGAGATTGAGATTGAGAATAATAATAAATATAAATGTGAAACAAAAATTTATATATTAATTTATTTTTGAGCTAAATCACCTTTCTTAAATCTTGGATGTCTTGGATCATTAATCCATTCAGAAGTATTGGATAAAGCGGTTTGAGCTTTACCGAATAAGTAAAAGGTAGAAGCAACTATAATTAATTAAGAAATTGTATTAATAGTTAGTATTTTAATTGAATGGGATATGAATTATAAATTAAAATAAAATAAAATAAAAATAACGGAACATTTTTAGATAACTGTATGAGATATTTTAATTATCGTTAAATTAAGTTAAATTCATAAACATATAAATGAAACGATTATAATTAAAAATCTATTTGATTAATTTAATTTATTTTCATAATGAACGTGTTTGTTGTTTCTTTGCTCGTAGATTTCGGTCTCTTGATAATATCCTTAAATAATGTAAAAGAATTGATATTATAATCAATAAACAGATCAATTGAAATAGAGAATTTAGAATTTGTTTAATTGAAATAATTGTGATTAAATATTTGTTAAATGAAACGTCCGATATAATTTGTGTTAGTTAATTGAATTGAGTACATGTACATACAACCAATGAAAAATGGCCAGTAGTATTTGACAACTGGGAACTTGTAAACTTTAACACCTAAGAACTTCATTGTTGATGATAAATGTGATGAGTGTGATTGAACCAAGTGAAGAGACAACTGTGTGCAACTGTGTGTGTTCTCCTCTTAAGAGAGCGTTTCCTCTGAAAGTATCCAAGTTCAAGTGGCCAATCAAGTTGGACCGACTCGCGCGGGCTGCGTAACCGGGAGCGGTCGGCGACGCGACGCAGCGAGTGCGACATTTGCGCTGTCGTGGTGTCGGCAGTTTCTGCTGTCGACGCACTCGGCTCGGACTCGGCTGTCGACAGTTTCTTCTTATTTACCCCATTCGAATTGGAAAATAGAGCCACCTGTATAGAAAGCAATACTAGTATATACCAAAGCATTCAGACAAAACAAAACATTCCTTCATTCCTGGTTATAAATACTTCAATTCAATTACACTCAACATTCATATATACTAGCTAATTCATATAATTCATATAATTAATAATATTAATAATATAATAAAAAACAATGGGATTTCTTGGAGATAAATGGAAACAAGTAGTTTATACTTTTAGTTCAAATGATAGATATGCTGGTTATTCATCACCATCAAGACCAATTTATAAGAAAAAACAAATTAATACAACTGATGATAATATTGATCAATCATTAATTAATGATG
This sequence comes from Ambrosiozyma neoplatypodis, assembly GCA_030567495.1. NCBI lineage: Eukaryota > Fungi > Ascomycota > Pichiomycetes > Pichiales > Pichiaceae > Ambrosiozyma > Ambrosiozyma neoplatypodis. The sequence continues at coordinate 15,438 of JAJLSG010000364.1, read as the reverse complement.
ATGATACTGATGATGATTTATTTGAAAATATTTCAAATTCAAAAGGTTCACAAGAAGTTATTAAAAGTTGGAAATTAATTGAAGAATGGTTAGATAAAGATCCTGATTCATTACAAGATTTAAATGAATCATTAAGTGATCCTTGTACTAAACTGGATTTAAAAGAATCTCAAAAAGATTTAAAAACAAGATTTCCAAAATGTGTTATTCAATATTTTCAAATTCATGATGGACAAGAATTATCAATAAGTTCAACTAGAAAACATGGTTTAATATTTGGTTTACAATTAATGACATTAGATGAAGTTGTTACAACTTCAAATTATTGGAGAAAAGTTGCAGAAAAAGAAAACCAACCAAAATCAACAACAACAACAACAACAACAACAAATACAACAAATAAAGAATTAAAAAATAATCAAATTGATCAAGAATCAAAAACATTAGAAATGGATCCAAATTTTAAAATTGGTGCAAAATTACAAAAAGTTTCAATAAATGATTTAAGAAATTATCCAGATTTAATTCAAAATATAAATAAAAATTCAAAAGATAAATATATTAGAGAATTACCATTACAAAATTCAATACCACCAAATTCAATTCAAAATTCATATGCAAATCCAGGTTGGATTCCATTAATTACAGATTATTCAGGTAATCATATTGGAGTTGATATTAATCCTGGTCCAAAAGGTCAAATTGGTCAAGTTATTATATTTGGTAGAGAATATGATACTAAATATGTTATTGCATCAAATTGGGGTGAATTTTTAATTAATTTTGTTAATGATTTAAAATCAAATAATTCAAAAATAGTTTATAATGATGAATTTGATGATTATGATTTAATTTATTCATTTGGTAATAATAATTATTTAGATATTTTAACTAAAAGATCTAAAGATAAATGGGAAATTAGTAAAAAAAAACAAGAAAATGGTGATGTTACTGATGTTACATTAATATCTTTAGAAGAAGATAAAAAAAGTGTTACTTCAGTTGAAAAACCAACTACTGTTGCTGATTCTCCTTTGTTAACTACTGTTCCATTATAAGTTACAATTGTTATTATTATTATATTTATCTTTTTAGGTTTTTTTTGTTGTATGTTCTTTTAATTTATGTTTTATACTCTCTTTTATATTATTTTTTTTATACATGGTAATATTAAATTGTATCAAATTAATGTATATCCGTATACGTGTGTCTTTAAATCCATTAATAAATCAACAGCAAGCAACACAGTTTTGAATAATTATTAAAGAATTAAGTACATCATACAAATTATAAGTTTATCTTATAAGCTAGTAATACCAATACATGTATGATGTATCCTATCAAACTAATTTATACTCATCTGATATGATAAGAGAATCACCCCTTCAGAAGTTGAGTTCAAAATCAATTCTTCGATACATCTATTGCATCTCAAAAAACTGCTGCTTCATGTGATAAGAAGGACAAGATCGATATCTGTTGTAAATTGAACAGACAAATCCATCAATGAAATTGTTGTGATTTGAAATACTCCTTTCTTCCTTGTATTACTATCATACTCTGTAGCTACGTATACGTCCCACCGGTGTCAGTGTCACTCAGTGTCACTCAGTGTAGAATCACTGTAGATGTAATCCAGTTTGAAGGTTTGATTGAAGTAATAAATTTGCGACAGTGCGACTCTGATCATTTCAATTTCAATTTGATCAAATTTTTAATTTCTAATTCGAATTCTACCTGATTCACAGCTCTTTCTTCTCTTCCGGGTACTTCAACACTCTTCCTCTTGCCTTCCTACTATAACACTTGTTTTCTCTCTATCTCCAACTCTCCAAAACTAAAAGTAGATGGTTGAATATCAATATTTCATAAAGTTAGATCTCTAAGTAAGTCCCATAATCATGTCTACTCAGAATTTAACTATATCTTCAGTTTCAACTACAAACATCAATAAACCTCCAGTGATACAGTCTAATCAAACTTTAGCAGCTTCATCAAACAATACTACTACAACAACAACAAAATCTACAATAACTCCTGCCACTGTTTCATCAACTATAACTCCTTCAAAAACCACAACACCAACACCAACACCACCAGCACCAACAACAACACCAAGTATCAAACCTCCAAATGCAAACATCAACAATGTTCCCATCCCTTCCATCCATGTTCTTCCTGTTTCTTCGTCTTCGTCCTCTTCAAATCTCCAGAAAAACAAAGAGGGTGTAATCGCACCCCCTACATCAAACCCGTCTTCTGCTTCTGAAATGTTGAAATCACAATCCACTAATTTGGATCAAAGTTCAAATTTACAATTAAATAAAAATTTATCTACTTCTCCTGATTCTTCCTATCAAATGAATAGAACTAGATCTGTTCCTGTTTATAATAATAAACCTCAACAACAACAACAACAACAATCTCAAGGTCTTCATCCAATTGCAATTAAACCAAGACCAATAGCTATTGCTCCTTCACCAATCCCTCATAAACATGGTCATCATTCAAGTGGTAATCATAATCAATTGAAATCAGTTGGGTTAATGAGAAATTTATCAACTATGTCGAATCAAGGTTCTGAAGAAATTACTTTAACAACTTCAAAAAATTGGGTTTTGCCTCCTAGACCAAAAGTTAAAAAATCAAGTTCATCAAGAAAGAATAATAATAATAACAACAATAATAATAGCAATAGCAATAATCAAAATCATAATAACAACAACAATAATAATAATAATAGTATTGCACATATTAAAAATTCTTCTAATTCAAATAATCATAATAATATTCCAAGTACTACTACTACTACTACTACTAATGTCACTTCTTCTGAAAATAAAGTTAAAATTAATTCTCAAATTCATTCAAATATTAATCTTCAAACTAATAATCAATTAGATTTAAAAATTCAATTACAAAATGTTACTAAAGAAAATGATAATTTGAAAAAAATTCTGACTAAATTAAGAAAAGAAATTGAAAATTTATCAATTTTAAAAACTGAAAATGATAAAAAAAATATTACTTCAAAACCAATTAAGAAAATTAGTTCTGGTAGATCAAGAAGTTTAAATGGTAGAAATTCTCCAATTACAAATGGTTCATCAACTTCAAATTCTCCATTAAATGCTTCATCAATTTCATCAATGTCAATTTCACCTTCTGATACTTCTTTATTAAGTGAAACAAATACAATTGATCCAATTAATTTAAGTTATCATTTAGAATCAAAAAGATCAAAAACAAGTAAAACTTCAAGTTCTCATAATTCATCATCAAATCAAAGAAAAATTAATACTCCGGGTGCAATTGGAATTTCTGCAATTGGTGGTGGTACAAAGGATTATTATTTATCACCAAAAGATATAATGATTCATCCTGTTCCAGTTGCTTTAAAGAAACAAGAACAAGGGTTAAATCATAATAATAATAATAATAATTTAGTTAAATCAATTTCACCAAAGGCAACAACTAAATCATCAACAAGAAAGAAAAATTCAACAAAATCACAATTTCAAGAATGTGGTCAATGTAGAAAAGGTACAAAATGTCAATGTTTAGATTCTCCATCTCCAACTTCATTACCACCATTAGCTCCAAAATTAATTAAAAAATCAAATTCACAAAATAATACAACAATTTCAAAATCATCAAAATCAAATAAATCAAAATCAACAATTACAAATAATAAATTACATAAAAAAGTTACTGTTAAATTACCATTACCACCAAAACAACAACAACAACAATCAAAACAAGAATCAACTTCAAATAATACTAATAATATTGTTCCAAAAATCCCATCTTCAACAAATTTAGCATCTGAATGGTTTGCTAAAAATCCAATATTAGATTTTGATTTATATAATGAAGATATGAGTGATATAATTAGTGATTTTACAATTAATTCTGAACTTCAACAAGAAAAATCTTCATTAATGTTAGATCCATCAACAAATTCAAGTTTGGTTGGTAATACTGGTAGTACATCAAATTTTCAAACTACTGGATTAAATAATATTAATAATAATAATAATACTACTACTACTACTGGTATTAATTTAAGTAAGTCAAGTGTTGATGGATTATTAGATACCAGTCCTAAATTTGAATTTAGATTTGAAGATAATGATGATTTTATGATGTATTGATTTTTTTTTGTTTCTTTTATTTCTTTTATTTATGAGCTATCTTTGATGATATATGTTTTGTTATTTTTTGTTTTGTTTATTTTATTTATTATGGTGTATGGTCTATGATGTTGATGTTGTTGTTTTTTTTGAAATTGAAAAATAAAAGAGAAAATAGTTTTCCTTTATAATCCAACTTACATTATTCTTTCAAAGTATAAATTTGTTATGTTTTTGTTTCTGTTTCTGTTTCTGTTTCTGTTTTTTTTTTCTGTTTCTGTTCATTTACCAACTACTATAAAAAGTTTTTTCTATTTCAATTTTCATTCACTATTGTGTTTTTTCAAATTATTCAAATTATTTAAATTATTTAATTCTCAATATCTCCAAAAAAAAAAAAGATAAAAGCTTATTATTCTTATTCTACAATTTTATTTTATTCAAAAGAAAGAGCTAGATACATTCAAAAAAAAAATCAAAAAAAATCAAAAAAAAAAAACTTCTATATTCTCTTATGACCTCTTTATTATCTAATTTGTTTCTTATTTTTGTTTTTGTTTTTGTTTTGTGTTTCATTTGGGTTTTCTTTTATTATTTTTATTATTATTATTATTATTATTATTATTATTAATTATTATTCTTCAGTTTTAATGATGTACATATTTTATTCTTAATGAGTTTTTTTTTATTTATGTTATTAAGCTTTTTAGGTACAAAAGCTGTTTTTTATTTTATTTTTATTTTTATTTTTATCTTATTGCATTATTTAATTAATTATATACTATTTTATTTTATTTTATTTGCCTTTTTACCTTTTATATTTACATTCATTATACCTATTTTTTTTATATTTTGTTATTGTTGTTTTTTTTAATAAACTTTTTATAGCTATGTTTTAAAAAAAATAATAATAATTTAATAATTTATTGCTTCAAGCATGAGTATACGTATAAGAAGAAAGGGATAAAGGGATAGAAATAAATAATAATAATAATAGACTAAAAAGAAAACTGAAATGTAAACCTATAATATAAATAATATTTTCATTAAATTAAACTAAATTAAACTAAATTAATTCAATTTAAGTAAAAAAAGCGAAATAAGAACCAACAACAGCAGTGAAACCTAAAACGAAATAACCAGTTCTATAAACACCTTTAATAGTTAATTCTTCACCAAAATCCCAAATTAAATGTCTAAAACCATTACCAACATGAAAAACAAATGGGAATGAAGCAATAGCTTTACCAACGATTTTTAAAGCAACAGGTAAACCAGCAACTAAACCAACTAAAGTAGTTGTATCGATTGGATAACCTAATAATGAACCAAATGCATAAGTACAAGTTAAACCATAAAATCCAACAGCTAATCCAACACCAGTAATTCTATGAAATGATGATAAAATCCAAGTTAATTGTGGTTGATAAATTTGTAAATGTGGTGAACATGGTCTATTTTTTCTTTGTGCAATTAAAATTGATTGTTGATCATTTGATGATGCTTTAACTGTTGAAATTTTTCTTAATTGATTTAATGATGTTAATGAAGTTGTTGGTCTTAATAATGATCTTGATATAGTTGATGAAGATAGTTTTAATGAAAGTCTTGTAATAGGTAGCATTATTGATATTATTAGTATTATTATTCCTTGAATTAGAAAGAAAAGTGATTGAAAAGAAGTGTACAAGTTGAAGAAAACTTTGAAAAGGTCTAGCAAACTGATTTTGTGATAGGTCCTTTAACTAAGTTTCGCTTAAGTGGATTAAAATTTAGGAAGTGTGCTTCCTTTTCTCTCATTGTGGCCTGAATCCGGGGATCTGAACTGGACAATTTGAAGCCAATCACAGCAGAGTGTTTTGTAAGTGGTGGCCACTGCTCTGGTTCTTGCGCTATTCTCGTGCTACTGGTGTCTACTCCCTCTTCTGCTACCTCTTGAGCTCCTGCTTCCATCTCTGTGTCCATCTGAAAACCCAATTAGACAAAGTTAAAACTGTCTGGAAAAACCTTAAACTCGAGTTTAAACTTTATAAACTTTATCCGTCCCGGCCACGGGCCCGTTCCCATTGCGGTAAGAGACTGTTTCTGGCTCTCTATAGAGTGAGACTCCACTACAGAATCCTCATTTTCTGTCTCTCTGCTCCGATTTCCTGTTTGGGATGTCTTCGGATACCATCAACCGGACTTCTGTGCACCACTTCTCCACTTTTATTTTGAATAAAAAAGTACTCTTTCATTCTCTCTTTCACTTTTTATTTTTCTTTCTTAGCTCACTCCACTATTTTTTCAAAAGTTGGTTATATATATATATATTCACAAAACATCATAGATGCAAAGACTTTTGTTTATCATTATTCCCAGATTGATATCATAGATAAAAGCACAAATGAAAAACTAATACCATAAACCAAAACTAATTCATGCATGTCTATACACAACGAAATACCTCATTATTATCAACCACATGATAATTGATCCAATCAATATATGGAAAATCACCTGAAAACTGAGAACTAAATCTGAATGATTCTGGAAAATCAGGAAATCCTTTTACATCACAATGAGGAACATTATTTGCCAAATAAAGGTGGTCATATGGTAACTGGCATTCATGTCTTGAATATCATTCCTCAATTTCAAAAGAGATTAAAGAGATTTCAAGTACATGTAGTTTAATTTTTGAAAGAGATATCTTTACAGGATATCCACTTAATTCTACCTTCAAATTCAAACAAACAAGTGGAATCAAACAAGATTTTCAAGTTGTTTAGAAATTAAATTCATTATATCAATTTCATTTTTTGAACATCCCCCAGACAGTATTAGATATTCATTCAGCAGAATTGGCATTTTCATTAATATTATCCAATCTAAATCTATTAACCACTTCAAGAGACATAGGAAAACTTTGTTCATCATTATATGTATTAGACAGAAATACCACTGTGATGAAAGCATTGTGGTGCCTTTTAAGTTAAAGTATGGCCTGTTCCATATAATGTGACAATTAAGGGTTAGATGAAGATCCCAAATATGAATATGATTTAAATAAATCATTTAATTTAATTTAATTTAACTGAATCACTATATATCAGATTAATTCTTTGCTATATATATTTTTTTATTTATAAAAGGTATATAATTAAACTTAAATTGCTAGTATCATGCTTAATAATTCGATTCTAATCTTTAATATATGATTAATTATGTTTTTCTAATTACATTGTACGTGTTGTAAATATAATTTTCTTTACATATGTACTCGATCCCTTGTAAATTAAATTGAGTTCCTTAATTATAAGCTTATGCCCTGATTTAAACTATATGACAACTTCCAATTTAATTGTTACATATATTCTTTTTCTTCGATCTGTCTTATTTCCTTAAGTCATCATCATGATTCATTAAACCCAGAAATTTTAATTCTTCAAAGTCCATTAGGTAAAAATTAAACAGAGATAATATCGATGATGCTGGAAATCGCGTACGCGTTAAGATCCGCGGTATTTGCTGCATACGCATGCGTACGCCGCACGCGAGCCTCTGCATCACTTTTGGAAACTTGGCTGTGAGGCTCAACCATCTTTGTAAATTTCAAAATTGAATTAAAATTGTAATATTTTTATTACTTTCTACGATATATACAATAAAAGATGTTTCATATGTAATGATAATTAAATAAATAATTTTGGGTGTATAGATATATTTTTGGAAAGGGTTTTTTTTAAAAAAGAGAAAAGGCAAATTGAAAAATAAAGAAAGTTAAAAGAGAAGAATAATTAAATTAAAGAAGAATTAAGAAAAATATTATAAGCATATTTTTATAAAATTAAAGAAAAATAATAATGATAAGTTAAATATGGATTTTTCAAAAATTCAAAGTCTCATGCATGCACTAGCTTGGAAAAATTTGGAAATAAAGATAAAAAAAGATATGCAATTCTTTTTCTTCAAAATATAATAAATTAAAATCAAAATCAAAATGAAAACATTTTTTTTGGGGGCGAATATGGATAAGATAGGATGGGATAAATTTTAAAGTAAAAGTAGGAAAATAAAATAGTAGTAGTAATAATAATAATAATAGTAATAGTAGTAATAATAATAAAATGATAAATGTAAAGTGAAAGAAAAAAAAGAAAGAAAAAAAGATTCAAAATAATTTTTTTGGGTAAAGAAAATAGCAGGATAAAAGCAGCAATAAATTAATTAAACTAACAGAGCATCAAAACTAAAACAAGCTTAAAAATCAAAAATTTAAAATTCAAAAATCAAAGGCAAACTAAACAACAAAATATAGATATGATATGAGACACTAAAAACTAAATAAAGAGAAAAAAAAAGAGAGATGAGGAAATAAAATAAAATAAAGTATAATAAGATGTATGAGTAAAATAGAGCAATTAACAAAAGACGTATATGTAAGTAAAAAAAAAAAAAATTGAAATAAATTCATAAAAAACAAGAGTCAAAAAATAATTGCATAAAAGGTAGTCTAAAAACAAGATATCAAATAATTAAGATAAAAACAAAGGAATATTAAAAAATAAAAGATAAAAAATAAAAAGTGAAAGAAAAAAAAATAAAAGAAAAAAAAAAGAGATAGAAAAAAATCAGGTATAAAATACTTTTTGATAAAATAATGAAATGATGATGATTTTTTAAAAAAGATTTGGAAAAAAAATTAAAGAAAAGGGAACTATATGTCAGATAATAATAATTATGATAAGATAAAAGCGTAATTAAGCATGATAATAATGATATATATGCAAGGTTAGCAAAACATTCAACAAGGTGAGAATGAGCTCTAAAAGATTCTAATTAATAATGATAAAAAAAAGCTAAAATGAATTAATAAAACTTCACAAAATCTAATCAACGAAGAGTATATTGAATAAATAAATTTAAAGCATATAAAAAATGAAGCATATAAGAAATAGAGCACATATTGTAAGTAAATATAATAATAATCTTTTTTAAAAAATAACGAGGGATGAAAAAAAAAAGCAATAAATCAAGTATTAAATTTATAAGACACATTTGAAGTAGAAAGTATTGAGAAACTAACTAATAGAGGAGATGGGAAACAAAGCATAAACAATAAAGAATTGGAGGGGCAAAAAATTAAAAAGATAGTAATTAACACAGCATTGAATTGAGTAAGTAATAAATGAATGGAGGAAAAACGCAAATAACAGTATGACAATAAATGATGTATAATAGCAATGTGAGCAAAAAAAAAGAAGATGAAACATAAAATATAGAGTAATTTGGATCGTAGAAGCATAACCAGAATAGAGCAATAAATAAACTAGTTTGTGGATAAAAAAAAGGAAAACAAAATTGCATTTAAGGAATAATAATAAGGAAAAGCAACAACATTTGAGACAGTAAACGATAAGGTTAAAAGAAAACAAAAAGGCAATTGGAAAGTAAGAAGAAAAAACATCATGATTTCATTTATATATATCTTTTTATTTTATATTTTTCTCCTTGATTTTTTTTTTCTGTGGTATATATTTTTAAAATAATAATAAAGATAAAAATGGGAAAGAAAAAACAATTTTTAAAACAATTTTTTTATTTTATTTCTTATAATAATTATTTATTATCATCATGAATACTTGAATTCAAATCAATTTGATCTAAATTACCATCTCTTGCAGCTAATAACAATTCATTCAGCTTGAAATCCTCATTTGAGCCTGATTGACTATTATGCTCAACAAGACCACCTTGTTGTAAAGAATTACCAAGTCTATTGAAAGAAATTGGTTCATTATTGAAAGAAGCTAATTCAGAATTTGAGTAATCTAACATTGTATCATTCATTGGTAAATTTGAGCCTGATAAACCTAGACTTGAAGTTAAATCTTGGGAACCAGGAACTGAACCAGGATTTGAGCCATTAGAACCTAAAAGTAATGAATCAGTGGTGCCACCATTTGTTTGTTGTAAAGACAGATGTCTTGCAAACCAATTTCTTTGAGCTGCTCTAGCTCCCCAACTAACTCTAATTTTACAACCTCCTCCAATATCATAACCTTGCATTTCATTAATTGACATTTCTGCACTTGCTCTATGATAATATTGAACAAAACCACAATTTTTACCACTTGGAATTTTAACATAGGTAATATCACCATATTTAATAAATAATTCACGTAATTGAGGTTCAGTAATTGGGACATTTAAACCACCAATGAAAACAGTAGTATTATTTGGATCATTATAAAATTGTAATGGAATTGAAGTTGGGAGAGGTGGGAAAATATTTCTATTGTTATTATTATGTTGTTGTTGCTGTTGTTGTTGTAATGGTTGTTGCTGTTGTTGTTGTAATTGTAATTGTGGATTTGAAGGAGAACCTTGTAATGGTAAAGCAGGAACACTACGAGATTTAGAAGCAGTTGAAACTCTAATTGGTCTACCCATTAAAATATAACCTTGCATTTCTAATAAAGCTCTTTGTTGTTCTTCTTCATTTAAAAACTTAACAAAACCGTAACCTTTCAAATGACCAGTTAATTGATCAATCATTATCTTAACACCTGAACAAGAAGGATATCTTGTTTGAAAAGTTTGTAATAATATTTGTTCATTAACAGTTTGAGGTAAATCACCAACAAAAATAGAAAATTCTGAATTATTTGGAGTTGGTGGAACTGGAATAGCAGCCTGAACATTTTGTGAAGACCAATTTAATCTAAAATAACGTTGATTATTTAAACCGGGAATTGGTTTCCCAGTGAAAGTGTTTAAGACTCTATTTGCATCTTCAAAATTATGAAATCTAATAAAACAATATCCAGCATTAGCTAAACCAAGACTTGTACTTTGTTTATCTTTAATAATTTTAACAGAATGTAAAATAATACCCATTGAACTTAATAAACTAGTCCAAATTTGTTTAATTGTGATTTCATCCCATCTTTGATCAAGTTCACCCATCCATAATTGAGGAACTTGAGCATTATTTGCAAAAGTTGAAGTAGTTGATGAAGCAGTTGAAGGTGGAGGAAAGTTACCATTAGCATTGTTATTAATATTGATATTATTATTATTGTTATCATTTAATGGAATACCATTAAAATTTTGAATTAAAGGAGCACCATACCCAGGTTGATATTGTTGTTGCTGTTGAGAAGGAGGAGGAGGTTGTTGATAATAATTTTGATTATACATTTTGAATTAGATGCTGAATTAAAAATAAATTTACTAAAAAGTAGTAGAAAATATAGAACGATAATGAAATGCAAAAATGAATATAAATTTAACAAAAAAGATATTGTATAATTAATTAATGTATAATGAATAAGGGGATAAAAGTAATATATGCTGCACAACAAATAATGTGATATAAGATGAAAATATTATAAATCAGACGCCAATTGGATATTAATTGAAATGAAATTAATGAAATAAAGGGTGTACAAATATTGTATAGCTAGTTAGGGAATATAATTAAAATTGAACTAAAAGTTGTTTATATTAAAATTAAACTGAACTGAATTAAGGTAACTTTGAAAATTTTATTTGTAAGGAGCAAAAAAACTGAGCGGTACCAGACGGAGAACAAGAACAAGAAATCTATATAATTGAAAGTGAAATGAAGTTGGTGTTTAAGGAAGAGGTATATATAAGATATATATATATGATAGAGAAACTGGAAACTGAATCGAATGGGATAAATTGAAATTTGAAATCGATGAAAAAGGTTGGGTTTTGATTCTTAATTGGGAATTTGTGATTTGTGATTTTTCCGTGAGTAAAATTTAGAAACAGAAAGAAGGTATGATCGAATAAATGGACCCTAATGATAAGTGCGTTGGAGCAGTAGTGAAGGAAGAGCAAGCAAGATTAACAAGAGCAGAGGATATTGTGGTAGAATTAGAAGATACAATGTATAGCTATAGGATGTGATCACTTCTAGTAATTTCATACGTTTATACTTTCACTGTCACTTTCAGTCTTTTCAGCTCGATCTGGACAGTGGACACACTGCTACACAGCTGTTTTTCGGCGGAACATCCGCTCTTATCCCCCTGGCGGCCTCAGGGAAGGGAAGCCTGCCTCGTACGCGTACAGGAGGCCTGCGGTGCCCACCACGCTATAGCCCTGTGCTGGCTGGATCAGGAAACAGATCAATACTGAAAAAGACACTGGCCAATTGGCATTTAATTGTTGGATTACAAATTTTCACTTTATACTATACGTTGGACGTGGTACGACAATTCAAGTCAAGACACGTTATATATATAGCCATTTCAGGATTATATTATTCAGTGTACGTGTTGTGGTGGCCATGTACTGGCAGGTATCCATAGCATACCTACAATTAATAACTACCTGGTTGTTAAACATCATATAGGAAGGAGTGTTCCCCAGACCGGACATTGTCCGCGTTATCTTGTCGGGGAAGTCGGATCACGAAGAGATCAATTAATTAAGAGAGAGAATTAATTAAATTAAAGGCCGGACCAAAAAAAAGGACTTAATTAATTAAATGAAGCTAGTCCCATTAGATTGCACTCAATGCGTCGAAGTTATATTTTTAGCTAGAAATGTACCGCTGATATTTAATTATCAAAAGATTCAGAGTAAAAATTATAAAATACATCTACTTTTGATCAATTCACTCAAGTAACTGACCTTAACGTTGTCTAATTAAAATCAAAATGCAATTCAAAGTTAAAAATTAATGTATAAGTATAAGCAAGCAAATTAAGAAATAATCCAAATAAAACAAAAAAAGTAACTAAATAAGTTAATTAGATAATTAAATTCCAACTCTATTTCTAATACTCTTATAAGTTCTATCTAACCAATACATACGTTGTTCATTCTTACCTACCCAAGAACTTTTTATACAATCAACAATACTCCATCTTTTTTTAGAATTCAATTCTAAACAACTTTTCACAAAAATTTTAGCTTCTTTAGAAACATTTCTCCACATATACTTATTATTTAAATAAAGTTCACCTGATTTTGTTTTTAAAACAGTTTTTTGTAAATTTTCAGCATAAAATGGAGAAATTCCAGTTAATAAAATACAAACAATAACACCTAATGACCAAACATCAACTTTTTCATTATAACTAACTTGAGATGAATGAATTCCTAATAAATCAATTTCTGGTGCTGCATATTCAGCTGTACCAACAATTGTATGCATTCTAGTTGTAACTTGAACATTTTTCAAAGAATACATAGTTTGAGAACGTGTACCACCTCTTCTTTGAAAAAATTGACTACCATTAACCATTTGAGAATTTGATAAAGAGTAATTTTGTTTAGCAATACCAAAATCAGCCAAAACAATAAATGGAAATTTAATTGGAACATCCATAATTAAAATATTATCTAATTTTAAATCTCTATGAACAACACCATGTAAATGTAAATAATTTAATGCTTTTAAAATTTGATATGAAATTAATAATCCTTCACTTTCAGGTAATAACTGTAAAGTTGAAGCACCTTTACAAATATATGAAAATAAATCACCTCCAATTGCTAAATCTTGGTATATTCTAAGTCTATTAGGATTGTGAATAACTTTTTCTTGATAAATTTTAATAATATTAGGATGATCTAAATTTAATAAGATTGTTGATTCAACTTTGAATTTACTAGTATCATCACAAGCAATTGTTTTAACAGCAAATAATCTATCAGGTTTTCTTGAATTTTTAGCAACTTGAACCTGTGTATAATCAAAAATAATAAAATGTTAGTATTTCAAACTAGAAAACAAAAACTTTTAGTAAGAAAAAGAGGGCCATCAACTAACTGTTCCAAATGTTCCCACGCCTATAACATGAGGTAACACAGTCCATTGTTTTTCGGTTTCTAATTGACCTTGTGCTAGTTCAACACTAGAACCAGTAGTAAAGTGTAAAACAACATCTAATGCTTTTTTGATTAATAATTTATCGCCATGATTCATAATAGTAATTGAATTTCTTGTTAATGGAATATTATTAACTAAAAATGGGTTACCAGATAAACATTTAACATATGTAACACAGGGAGTATTGTCATCAAACTGAATACACCAAATATAACAATGAGTAGTGGAAATATGTGGATTTCTTAATATATATGTAGAGCATCTGTCATCATCATCTTTAATATCTGATAAAAGAGTTTCCCTTCCAATCTTAAGAACCTTACTTTTGAATAATGGGATATCAACAGCTATTCCTTTAGTATGATCAAATCCGCTCAAATATGCAGTTGGGCACTGTTGTGAAATCATTGATATAGTTAACTGTTGTTTGATATGCTGTTAATGAGTTTTCATTGGAATAGAAAAGGAAAAGGGTTTTTTGTTGTTGTTTACCATTTTCACTTTCACGTTTTGATTTTTTTTGATCTCGCTTTTTTAAACCTTTATCAGAACTTCAGAAACAACTTAACTGCAATGAAATAAAACAAATCAATGACTAACAATTAGGCAACTTATGTGAAAATGGCTTTTGAGATATATGCCATTAAACTAAATTGGGTTAAAAGACTTAAATATATGGTGGTAAATGGCAAGCATGATTTCTGGATTAAAAATCTCCATATATTCATTATATTGAACCAAAAGTATATAAAACTGCATTATAACATTTGAAATTATAACTTTTACACTTCTTTTTATATCTTTTTTGAATCCACGATTTCATTAGTATTTTACAATTATGGGAAATCGTATACCATGCTACCTATATCTGCTGGGAATAAGGGAAACTATTCAAAAAAAACTATAACTATCAAGTAAAGGTATCAGAAATGGTTCAGAATATTAATATTTAAAGTATAAATTATTAATATGATCCACAGATACTGCTAGAGTTTAATGTTTTTTAAATATAAGGTATGTGGGGATGAATGGGAGCAACAGAAATTACTACATGTATTTATTTGAGCTTTAATCTTATTTACCGTTATTCATCTCAATTACAATTAGTTTGAAACTTTATCTTCCAAAGTTAACTAGAATAAAATAATATACTACTTATCCAGTTAATTACAATTCAAGTAGGAGTACATGAAATAAATAAAAAAGAACTGAAAATGGAACCCAACAATTACTAAAGCGCAGTACATTTGTGCAAAAGAAGGAGTAGTACAGCTCATTAATAATTGAAAAATACTAACTAAAATAAATTTACTTTTACAAATAGTATATTACCGTTTTAAGTTAAGTGAGAATATAACTTTAAGGCCGTTAAAAGTCAAGTTTTGAACAAAATTCTTCAAAGTGATACTTCCAACGTCCAAAAAACAAGGTGTCGTTTTCGGTCTGTAA
>JAJLSG010000363.1:0-34459 GCA_030567495.1 Ambrosiozyma neoplatypodis | reverse complement strand
AAAAACCTCTCAGATAATATCTTATTATTGCTAATACATTATAACCATATATTCTACAACCAAATGGTAATAATTTTGATTCATCAAACGTTTTATTGATTCCACGTAAAGATTTATACGAAGAACAGTTTTTGGTATTTTGGTAGATTCTTATATAAGAAAACCGAATGATGTGATGCAAAATTCCAGTATTCAATTTCACTAAATCCATTTTGTGAAGATGTATATGGAGCAGTAAGTTCTAAATTAATTCCATTTGAAGTACAATACTCATTGATTTTAATAGTATCAAATTCATTGTCTGTTCTGAAATTAATAACTGATCTGTTGATTAAAACGTTTTAAAATTTCAATTGATTTATCAGAAACTTCAGCTTTTCTTTTCAAGATACAACTAATATTGGATTGAGATTTTCTATCAGTAACAGCTAGGCACCATGCATTATTGAATGGACCAAAAACATCAGCTTGAATACGTTTATCAACGATCAACAGTAGAACAATGACCATTACTTTTATTTAATTTAACTTTTAAACATGTGTCACAATTCTTTGAAACATCTTCAATCTTTGATCTTTGAAATTTGTTGTTGATTTTCATTAATCTGTCTATAGAAGCATGTCCATATTTTTTATGTTCTTTAATGATTTCTTCTTCTATATTAACAGCTTCAGTATTCAAAATAAGTTTCACATTTTAATCAATTTCAAATGCCACATAGTACCTACTTTTGGACCATAATCAACTAACTTACCAGTTGATTTATTAGTGACACCTTTAATGGTCATAGTTGACTTACTTTTTTCAGTCAACAATTCTGATTTTGATTTGGAATTAACCCCAGAAGCTGAATCAAGTGCCAATTCTACATCACTGGCAGTAGCTAATAATAATTCTGAACCAGTGTTACAGTCTTTACATCGAACAGAGTTATTTGAATCTTCAATATTTGCTCCAAAATGAATAAATTGTAATTTTTCACCTTGATCAAATTTGATTCCATATTCAGCACCTATAGTGATTGCTTCATTCATTTTACCAAATAAATCTTCATTATTTTTTGTGTAATCAGTATTAACAGCTGTTTTATATAACATGACATCAATATCTATATTATTATTGTTATAAAAACTAACTTTAGAATTAGAAGGAACTTCAAGCAAATGAATTTAGAAATTGATATATGAGAATATGAGTATGAGACTATGATGAGACTAAAATATATATTAACTTAAAGTATATACAAGTATAGTTGATTTAAAAACAAGTATATAAAAAAAAAAAACATATCGCTTTTGGATTTTATTAGAAGCTCAATAAATAGTAGTGTAATGTATCCAATTTATATTAACTTAAAGTATATATGGTTCTGCCGGGAAGTAGTTAATGTTAAAGCTAGATGAAAAATAGTTAAGACTAAAAAAATAATATGTATGGGCTTGAATATTTGTTCACGTGATGCCGTCATCATTCTTAAGATTCTTTCTTTATTTTCTGTATATTTAGGAAACTGTTCTATAGCATTTTTGAATATTTATAAGTTTTTACAATTTTGATTTAGTTTTTGTGTCTATGGTGTTTATTTCTTTCTAGTTATATACCTTATTTTTATTGGTCTATCAAGTATATGAGATACAATTTCAAATCTGTTATCAAAAGTGTAATAAAGAAAAAGATATTTTAAGAAAAATACAAAACCTGACATTTAACTAATTGTTAAAGAGATAAAATCTAATCAAATTTGGAGTCTGATTTGTTTTAATTGTGAAAACTTTATCTTTGATATATCTTTAACATTATCTTTTTGATATATCTTTAACATTATCTTTATGATAATTACACTGTTCATTTGAAGATTTTCATTTGTATCATCATTTGTTCAGCAGTTTCACTTATAAGAGTTTCAAAATATTGAGTTGTATAATTATGGTTATCTAATGATTCATATTCAGCCAAATCTGATTCTTAAACAATACCGCATTAGAAATTATAATTTGTATCAATTAATATCAAGATATCCATAATATGTTTTCTTTTTGATTTTGATTTTCTTTTAGTTGTAAAAAAATTGATATCATTAGGTGGGATAATTAAATTTTCATTCATTTGAATTTGAATACCATATTCTTTAATAAATTTAGCCATTTCATGATTTTTTTAAATTTTGATCTGGGATATGAGAAATCATTGAGGATTAATCATTGGAGTCTCGAGAAACATTAATATTTTCACCTCCATAAATTTTTAATGGAATATTGTATACAATGATTGATAAAATTCAGAATCAGTTAAAAAATTTTCAATAATCAGTTATTGTTTTATGTTATCGCTTTCTTGTTACCTCTAATAATAATATTAAAGTCAAAAACAGCGTAATGATGAAATCTCATTATTATTATTATTATCGTATAGCCAGCAAGCCCAAATAGTATCTAAGACATTAATCAAAATTAAAAAGTATGATATCTTTCATTCAGAAAACCAAAACTACCTGAAGGTTCTCTGTTTCTACATTTATCCACCAGATCCATAACATATTTATGATACACCCAGCATTTTCAATTAAATTTGAACACTTCATTCTCTAAAGTTAAAAAAGTCTCTTCTCAAATGTACGTTATATATTGGTTCAACTTCATTGATAACAACAACATCAAATTTAGTTTTCAGATTCAACATCTATTTAACCTAAGTTGGTATAACCAAATTAAATTTGATTGGTGATCATGATTAATAGCATTCGATGAATCAAGTTCAGAAATTAATTAAAGATCAGTTAAAACAAGCAGATCAGAATCCTGATATAATTTTATTTTCTAATATTTCACTATATGAGTACTTATTTCAAATCAGTGGGTTATTCTCTTAATTTGATTATTAACCAACATGACCAAACATTGATTAAATTTCAACATGTAGATGTAGTGGCAAACGTACTGAAAAGAAAATCAAAAGAATATTAATAGTCGACAATGGTGCACGGGTGCACATCCGACAACTTTATCGACAGACTCGACAATATTGATCGATTTCAATTTCATGATGAGTATAAATTTCAATTTGGCATGTATACAACATGTTCATTACTTGCTTGATCTTCCTAAAGTTCCAACTCATCAACTTTATTTATAACTTTTCTATATATTCAAATTCTCATATATCTTTTATCCTTGCTACTATCTATTCTATTAACCAGTTTCTATTTCAAAACCCCCCAATAAATGCAATGTTTGGATTAAGGAGATCAACAAAGTTATTAATAGTCTTGCTAATCATTTTACTTGTGACAACGTTAAGTTCAGGTAACAAAGAATTGAGGCTGGAAATACAAGAGGAAGCTGTCCATTTAAAGGATCAACTGAATGAAAACTTGGAACAGTTTGCAAAAAATAGTGGTCTCTCTTCAACTAATAAGGACAATACATCAAATTTAGAATCAGATCAAGAGGAAACTAAAGAAAAGGAAAAAGAACCAGAGCTTGATGCATGTACTGTGATAAATCCTCTTACAAATCAATTTTTTGATTTGAATTCTTTAAGTTCAATAAACGGTGAAGCTCAACCTTGGATATCTAAAGGTTTTGATTATGGAAGAAATTTCTCTATTGGTATATGTTCTACACCATTAAGACACCCCGATACTCTACCAAATACAGATTTTGTTGAAATTTCAAATAAATCAGAAGTTGGTGCTTGGTATACTGATGGTGAAGGAAATAAAATTTCAATTGGACAAGTTTCAACTAGTCCTAAATTCAGAGGTCGTAAGATGGTATTAGAATATCTAGACGGTAGTTACTGTTCTGCAGCAAATGAACAAGGTGAAAAGATTAGAAAATCTACAGTTTTATCTTTTACTTGTGATAGAGAAATTATGACTAAAGTTAAAATATCATTTGTTGGTTCAGCTAATGATTGTTCATATTTTTTTGAAGTTAGAACCGTCCATGCATGTGCTACATCTGCTAAAGAAGATGATACAGCTATCATTTGGATCTTTTTAACTATTATTTTAAGTGCTGTTGGGGTGTATTTTGGAGCTGGATTGTTGTACAAGTGTGTGAAGAGTAGAAGTAGTAGAAATGATCCTAAGATGATGGTTGTGTGATGTGGGTAGTACTAGTACTGGATACTGAGACCGTTTTATATACACGTATATATGTATCTTTAATTATAATTATAAAAATAACAAACTTAATTATACCCAGCTAAGCAGCTAAGCCACCCAGCCTCTCTCCACCACCGCCGCCAGCCCCGCAGCCCGGTTACCCGCCCTCCCTTGCGGTCGTGCCCCCCCAAAAAACTCGCCAGAAAATGAAAATTTTTTTGAACAGCAAATTAAAAAAAATCCCAGCGACATCTCGAAATCTTTTCATTTTTTTCACTTCTTCTCTTTTTTTCCTTTTCCTTCTCTTTTTCCTTCCTTTTAAGATTCCACATAAATCAATCAATAATTTAGAATGGGTAAAGAAAAGACTCACGTTAACGTCGTCGTCATTGGTCACGTCGATTCAGGTAAATCAACAACCACCGGTCATTTAATCTACAAGTGTGGTGGTATTGATAAGAGAACCATTGAAAAGTTTGAAAAAGAAGCTGCTGAATTAGGTAAAGGTTCTTTCAAATACGCTTGGGTCTTAGATAAATTAAAGGCTGAAAGAGAAAGAGGTATCACCATTGATATTGCTTTATGGAAATTCGAAACTCCAAAATACCATGTTACCGTTATTGATGCTCCAGGTCACAGAGATTTCATCAAGAATATGATTACTGGTACTTCTCAAGCTGATTGTGCTATTTTAATTATTGCTGGTGGTACTGGTGAATTCGAAGCTGGTATTTCTAAGGATGGTCAAACTAGAGAACACGCTTTATTAGCTTATACTTTAGGTGTTAAACAATTAATTGTTGCTATTAACAAGATGGATTCTGTTCAATGGGCTGAATCAAGATATTTAGAAATTTGTAAAGAAACTGCTAATTTCATCAAGAAGGTTGGTTACAATCCAAAAACTGTTCCTTTTGTCCCAATTTCTGGTTGGAACGGTGATAACATGATTGAACCATCTACTAACTGTCCATGGTATAAAGGTTGGGTTAAAGAAACTAAAGCTTCCGGTGTTGTTAAAGGTAAAACTTTATTAGAAGCTATTGATGCTATTGAACCACCTGTCAGACCATCTGACAAAGCTTTAAGATTACCATTACAAGATGTTTACAAGATTGGTGGTATTGGTACTGTTCCAGTCGGTAGAGTTGAAACCGGTGTCATTAAAGCTGGTATGGTTGTTACTTTTGCCCCAGCTGGTGTTACTACTGAAGTTAAATCCGTTGAAATGCATCATGAAACTTTAACTGAAGGTGTTCCAGGTGATAACGTTGGTTTCAATGTTAAGAATGTTTCTGTTAAAGAAATTAGAAGAGGTAACGTTTGTGGTGACTCTAAAAACGATCCACCAAAGGGTGCTGAATCTTTCAATGCTCAAGTTATTATCTTAAACCATCCAGGTCAAATTTCTAACGGTTACTCTCCAGTTTTAGATTGTCACACTGCTCATATTGCTTGTAAATTCGATACTTTATTAGAAAAAATTGATAGAAGATCAGGTAAGAAAATTGAAGATGCTCCAAAATTCGTCAAATCTGGTGATGCTGCTATTGTTAAGATGGTTCCATCTAAACCAATGTGTGTTGAAGCTTTCACTTCTTACCCACCATTAGGTAGATTTGCTGTTAGAGATATGAGACAAACTGTTGCTGTCGGTGTTATCAAATCTGTTGTCAAATCTGATAAAGCTGGTAAAGTTACTAAAGCTGCTCAAAAAGCTGGTGCTGCTAAGAAATAAGCAATTTGAATTGTTTTTATAAATCTTATATATATTTATTGCTTATGTAATGATTTGTTTTGTCTATTTCTAAATTTATTTGTTTATTTTATTACGTACGGTTTACGTTAATTAATTGTAAATATAGTATATATATCATGGTCTTCATTGTCGAAACTTGAAAGCACTTGAAATCTACGAAGCATACTAATGAGCCGATTAATTGGAATAACTTGGAACTACAAATTTAATTTTGATGTATGTAAAACTAGATATATAATACTAAATTAAATTTCATTATATAAAAACACGTACATATGTATTAGAGTAAAGAAATGTAAAAATTAAGAGAAAAAAACTCAAACAGATAAAACAATATCTGAAAATTAAGAATATAAATAATAAAATAAAATATAATTAATTGATCTAGTCTAGTTCTTCTTCCATTTTAACATCACCTTCTGTATCTTTCTTTTCGCTAGATTTAGAAGCTCTATCAGCAGCCAGTTTTTCAGCCATAGCAGCCATTTGAGCACTTTCTTGTTTAGATCTTAATTTTTGTTTTAATTCTTCTTGCTTAGCTAAATATCTACCCTTGATTAAATTACCAGTTGATGCTAATTCTTCATATTTGGCAATATACTTAGCTTTAGAAGCATCGTAACCATCATCATATAGCCATTCTTCAGTATCCATTAATTTTTTAGATAAACTTTCTTTTTCTGAATCGGAAGCAAAATCTTTATATTGTTCATCTAATTTACCTCTTAATTCATAAATATATTCTTCTAAAGCATTCTTTCTATCTTCAGTTTCAGCAACTAATTTATCATCAGCAACCATCTTGAATTCCTTTTCTAAATATTCAGCTAAACTCTTTTCATCTAATGAATGTCCATCATAGCTAACAGATAAATCTTTGGTTTTAACTAATTTCTTAACAATCTTATATTCTGGTTCAGCATCTTCTTCGGCATCTTCTTTTTCAATTAATTCTTTAAATTCTTGTTCTTGAACAATATAAGCAGATTCAATAGTAAAGAAACCTGATGGATCATTTCTGACCTTTAATTTACAAGTAGCAGATTCTTCACCTTCAGCAACTTCAATACCAGTAATTTTCCACTTTGCAATAATTGGATCAGTACCCTTTGGAATTTCTTCTGGATTAGAATATTTAGCATCAACTTCAAAATCACTAGTTCTATATAAAGTAATCATTTTAGTAGATGGGAAAACATTACCCTTAGGGAAAACTTCTAAATGATCAGTATCTTCAAGATCTTTAGCCCAGTAATAAGTAACAGAGAAGTTATTAATATCTTCAAATTTAAATGGTCTAACTCTTAAAGTTGGAGAATGCATAGCACAAATAAAAGCAGCACCTCTAGCAATAGCTTCATCTTGATTTAAAGTAAAAGATAATTGCTTACCAAAAATTTCAGCCAATCTGGATTTAACAGATGGAACTCTAGTACAACCACCAATAACTTCAATTGAATCAATATCTGAAGCGGATAAACCTGCAATTTCTAAAGCTTTTTCAATTGGAACATGAACTCTTTCTAATAAAGGTTTAACAAATTCTTCTAATTCTTCTCTAGTTAATTGAGAGGAAACATCAACATCGTTCATAACTGATTCAATATTAATTGGAGCTTGGGTATTAGCAGATAAAACTTTCTTTAACTTTTCAGAAGCAGCCAAAACTCTTGAATAAGCTTTTGGGTTTTCTCTAATATCGATTTTATATTTACCTTTAAATTCATCAGCAAAATATTCGGTAATTGCTTTATCAAAGTCTCTACCACCGAAATGTTTATCAAAAGCAGTACCTAAAACTTTTAATTCACCTTTCTTTAAAGCACAAATAGAAACAGTATAAGAAGAATGACCAATATCAACAAATGCAACTTTTTTTGGTTCTTCAGTTGGTAAATCAGTTTTAAAGATACCATAACCAACAGCAGCAGCAGTGACTTCATTAACAATTCTAACTGGATTTAAACCAGCAATTTTACAAGCATCATTTGAAGCTCTTCTTTGTTGTTCAGTATACCAAGCTGGGACAGCTAAACAAATATCAGAAATTTGAGATTTAGTTTCCTTAGCAGTAACAATCTTTAATTTATTTAAATACATTGCAACTAATTGAGTTGGAGTAAATTCATGTTGTTCACCCAAGTATCTAACTTTAACGGCGACACTACCATCTTTTTCAATAATTGGACAAGTAAAGTATTTCTTTTCAATTTCGACATCAGGAGAATCAGCAGATAAAGCTAAGATTCTTTTTAGATTTTCAACAGTATTTTTCAAATTTGAAGTTTGTTGAGTTTTACCAGATTCACCAATTGATCTATTTTTCATACCAAAACCAACGATAGAGGGAGTTGCTCTGTTTGAGACTTCATTGACGACAACGTCGATACCTCTGTTCTTTGCAACAGCGATGACAGAGCTGTTGTTACCTAAATCAATACCAAAAGGAGTAGACATGATGATTGCTATTAGTATATACTTAAATAACTACAGTGTTAGACCTACAAGAACAACTGTTTTGTTAATCGATGGTCTTTCTATATAAATAAAAATTTTCAACTTTGGTGCGCGCACTATCTTATTTTCCAGAACCTTCTCAGGACTCAGATGCTCAGGATGGTCAACAGGGTCTGCCATCCAGGTGATTCTAGCAACTTGTAGGCATGGACAACATCTCCATGTTTCACAGCTTCAACTATAGCTTCACTTTCACCGGGCCCTAAAATATCTAGCCCAAAAAGCATGTAGTACAAAAGATGAAGGTTGCTTAACTTGCTGGATAATAATTCTGCATTATTTTCACATCCTTTCAAATATTTCTTAACACTACCCATATCTGGCGATTCTCCAATATATCCTCGGTTTTCAATTGGAAAACTTTCTGTAGATTTGAAAAATGGTGACGATTTTTCTGGGAAACCATGTGTTAAAGAAACTAATAAATATTCAACTGGGAAACTTGGTTTAGCATTATGTTTAACTTGTAATCCATATTCATTAATCATTTGATAAAAAATTTCTGGAACATATCTATCATCTGTTTGTTCATTAATAAAAACTTGATTTGGATGTGTACTTGGTGAAATTAAATCTGCTTTAACTAATCCTTCACCACTTTCTGATGCTTGATATGCTTCAATATCAATTTCTCCTTTATTATTACCTGAAATAATGCAAGTAACAAATTTAGATGAGAATTTATCTGAATCTGACCATTTACATATATTTGGAAATTTTAATTGCCATTTAACTGAAAAAATTAATTCTAATGAAGACATAAAAAATGAATCTTTATGTCTTTTACAAATAACTGATCCATCACCTTTACCTGAATCTGATAAATCTGTATAAATAATACCAACAGGAATTAATCCTAATTTTTCAGTCAATCCTAAAACTTTATCTTCATCTTCCCAATTTTGTAAAATTAATCCATCATCTTTATCAACTTGTGGTAATTCAAAAATTGCTTCAACTTTAGCCTTAATACCTAATGGAACTTTATCGTACGAATCATAACTACCAAACATTATACCAATTCTTTGACAACCTGATAATCTCCATGCATTAATAAAATTATTGATAATTTCACTATCTTGAAATTCAACATGATCAACCATTCTATAATTTTGTCTTTGCAATGTGATTGCAGATGGCTGACATTTAGAACAAATACCTTTTGGCCATGGATCATGACCTGATGGACAATTCTTATCAATTTTAAAATTAGTTTCAGATAAAGGTGGAATATATGAACCTCCTTCACCTTTATTTGTTAATGAATTAATTTCTTTGACATGCGAATGAAATGAAATATGTTTAATATTATGTTCAGCTTGATAACCTTTATCCCATGGAGGTAATGATGAGCAGTACTCACACATACCTTTTTCAGTATGTCTACATAATGCTGTTTTTTTTCTTGGAATCAAACCTTTTTCTTTATCTAAATCATCATCAATTTTCAATTGCTTTAGCTTAGTACTACTATTAGTTGATTTATTATTGATAGCAACGGATGCTTCATTGGCTATATTTTCTGTTGTTGAAACTGGAGCATCAGCTAATTTATAAGTTAAATTGATCATATCACCATGTTTTAAACCTAAATCACCAACCGATCTATCTTTCAAATCAATTGCTAGTTCACCTTTATCTCCAGGTTTTGAAGAAATTGTTAAAGTTAATGGATCAATGCTAGGTAATTTTTTTAATAATTCATCTAAAAGGTTACCAAATTGAGTAGTAGGTTCAGTATTAAGCCTGAACATACCATCTTTGGATCTAAATCTGATAATAATCTGTTATTAAAATGTT
This sequence comes from Ambrosiozyma neoplatypodis, assembly GCA_030567495.1. Classification (NCBI taxonomy): domain Eukaryota; kingdom Fungi; phylum Ascomycota; class Pichiomycetes; order Pichiales; family Pichiaceae; genus Ambrosiozyma; species Ambrosiozyma neoplatypodis. The sequence goes on along the minus strand of JAJLSG010000363.1, from coordinate 24,274 downwards.
TTAAAATGTTTTGAAACGTTAGTACATCAATTGTTAAGAAAATCCATTTCTTTGAAGAGAAGCATACCATTGAATAAATAAATAAAGTGATATCAACAGATCTAAGTTAATATTTGAAGTTTAGTATATGAACTAAGGAAAAGAACAGTAGGTAGTTGTAGAAAACACAAATTCGCCATCTTGATTCTTCTTCTCGCTCAACTCTACTAAGAAAAAAACCCATTCATGATTCATGACCTATAATATAAAAACTCTACAATATACAATAAATAGATTAAAACCATCAGATAAATGCATCCACTCATATCCCCACCACTCTCCAGAAATTTAAGAAGACTCTATTCTACTAAACCCAGAAAGGCTACCAAAGAAGATTTCTATAGACTTTTATCTAAATCTCAAGGTAAAGAATCTTCAAGTTCTACTATAACTAAGAAGCAAGCAACATCACCAGAAACATATAATCCATTCAAGGGAACTAATTCCACCAATTCAACTCTTGAAACGTACAATCCATTTAAAAATAAAACTAAATCAAAAACCAAACCTGTTTCCCTAACTTTTGAAACCAAAAGAAAAAGTGATAAAGATGATTTAGAGTTTGATAAAGTTTTTGGTTATTCGAATAATAAAAATAAATCAACAAAGTCATCAAGAAGAGATGTCTCATATCGAGAAGTCTCATATAAGATTGCAGGAGTTAAAGTTCCAAAAAGACCAATCGAACCTGATAATTGTTGTATGAGTGGTTGCATTAATTGTGTTTGGGAGTTATTTAATGATGATTTACAAGAATGGAAACAATTAACTAAAGAAGCAGCTAATAATTTAATGAAACAAAAATCCAATGAAATAACTGAATTATGGCCAAGAAACTTTGATCCACCACCAAAAAATTTACCTGATGAATTTATACCTTTTGAATTAAGACAAAAGAAGGGTAATCATGAAATAGCAAATGAAATGCCTTTAGGATTACAAGTTTTTGCTAATTTTGAAAAAATGAAGAAAGCTAAGAAAGCTGCTGAACAAAATCAAAATATCAAACTTCCCATAGAGAAGAATTCCAATCAAGAGCAACCTAGAGTTTAGATACCCAGTATATTTATTAAATTACATTATTTATTTATTTATTTTTTTATAGCATAATTATTAATTATATATTATTCAATTTTCAAACTTATATTATTACTATTTCTTCAAATTTATTTAACGTAAAATTCATTTATTCAAAAATATTAAAATTAAAGACAATGGTATAAAAACGGAAAAAAAAAGCATAAATACCATTTTTTATTTGATTGATATGAATGGTAATAAAAATAATAATCTCTCTATACACCTAGTTTAATTGTAATACATGTATTAATTTAATCAACACTAACATTATTAGATTTTAAAAATGTTTTAGCTTCATCAATTTCTAATAATAATTCCTTATATTTGTCTTCTTTATCTTTGAATGTAAAAACACCTAAACCTAAAGATGCTAAAGCATAGCAGCCAAATGAAATTAATAACCAAAATGGTAAAACTGGTAATATTTCATTTTTGAAAGTAATTGGAGTTGGAATAGCACCTGAATACAAAGAAAAATAAATTGCAGATAATGTAATTGCCCCTAGTAATGTTTCTGTTGCCTTTGTCATTTTGAGATATATATATATTATTTTAGATGAAGTTGGTTAGGTTTGATGAACAGCTTGATTATGATGTTATGTTGAGAATTGAAATGTTTACAGCGCATCGCAAACAAAAATTTATGTTACGCGTGCAAACTTCAAAGAGTAAATTTATTAGATTATTAGAACTACAACAATGTATAATTGTAATATATTCAATTCTGTTATACAACGGGAAGAAGAAATAAATAAAGATATCAAGTATAAATTATAGAGAAAATAATTTGAATCAAGAAAATAAAGTGTTTTTAACAAAGTTTGTTATCAAATGGAGAATGTAAGTTAAAAAGTGTAAAAGTAAAAGTACTACGTAAATATGTACTTTGCCATTTTAAATAAAAATAAAAGGATATCTAAGCAAAGAAATGAAAATTCAAAAGGAAAACATACCGAGTATTACCGACAAAAGAGTGTGATAATAAATAAAAAAATGTTTAAAATTTTTCAAAATAATTAAAATAGTTAACTTATAATAAAGCAGTTAATCCAACACCTAAAAAGAACAATAAACCCCCAACATTAGTTTCTAAATTACCAGCGAAACCAGAAGAAGATGAAGATGAACCAGCAGACGCAGAAGCAGATGAACTCTTATCAGCGGCAGAAGTAGCACTTGTTACTGATGTTGGAACATCAGTAGTTTGTTGAGAATTAATAGTTGCAGTTGGATTAATTGAAATGGTAGCATCGTCAATTGTGTTACCATCAGAATCAGTAATCTCATATTTAGAAGCTTTATTAGTAAATTCAACAATTTCACCGATATTAGTAGCATTAATACCATTTTCAATTAGATCAGCAACACCATCTGGTTGGTCTGGTAAAGTGAAATTAGCAGCAAAATCAGAATACAAATCTTCAATTAAAGTAGAGTTACAAGTAGAAAATTCAGGTGATGAAACATCACTTTGATCAATAGTTGGAATTGAGGAATTAGCATATTGAGATTTTAAGTTATCATAATCTTCTAATAATTCAACTGAACCATCATCATTAACTTGAACTAACCCATATTCATTTGATTCTTCAGAATATTCATAAACTAAACCACCAGATAAAGTATTTTCTAAACCTCCAAAAATACCTTCACTAACTTCATCAAAAGTTCTTGGATCGTTTTTATTACAACCAAATTCAGAGAAAAAAACTGGAATAGTAGTATCTTCAAAAGTTGAATTAACAGAAGAATAACCAGAAGAAGTCCAAGTAGAACTACCTGAACACCAAGAATAGGAATTAACACCATAAAAATCTGATTTTGATTCATCATCTTCATCACCATCAATATTACATTGGAAATATTCAAAAGTTGCAGCTCTTAAATCAGTAATTTCAGCAGCAGAATAACCAACTGGGATAGTTCTGTTAGCATTATTTGAAATATATTGTTTCATATCTCTTTGAACAGCTCTAACGTATCTTGGTGAGACTTCAGCAGAACTACCTTGATCATTAATGATTTCATTACCAGAAAAGAAACCTAATAAATTTGGATAATTTTTGAAAGCTTCAATTCTTTTGAAAATATTTGTTAAATAAGTTTCATTATAAGTTGATTCTGGATCTTCTCTATTCAAATATTCCCCTTCTTCAGATGAATTAACATCCAATAGAACATAAATACCAGCTGCATTAAAGATGGACATACATTCATCATGATCTAAATCTGGATTAATGGAATAAATTCTAATAACATTTGCGCCTAATTGTTGTAAAACATAAGCATCTCTTAAGCAAACTTCTGAATCCGAAAGAGCATCACTTGTACCAGTTGAAGAATAAGCAGATGAGCCACCGATTTGATAATCAAGACCTTTGATGAAAAAGACTTCACCATCATCACCTTCTTTAACTGCTGGTTTGATAAATCTTTTTCCATCAGTTTCTAATGGGATTAGAGCATTAACTGAGGAGATTGTTGCTAAAAAGATGGAGGATAAAACTGATTTGTTGAAAGCAACCATATTAGATAAGAAAGAGAGAATAGTAGTTGGTATATAATGGTATCAGAGTAAAAAAGCCAAAAAAGGGTCTCCATAAAAACAACAAAAACATGCAACAAAGTTACAAAAACAAACAACTAAAGAAAAAGAAATTCTCTCTGGAAACGACGCGGTGGGGCAGGTGGCGCGGGAGGGGCGGGTGGCACACACGACGCGTCGACGAGTGCTGCGGACAGGTCGACCAGAGTGGATGGCGCGGGTGGCGCAAATGCGAATAGTGAGAGTGGGAAGGCAAAATGTTGATGGTGGATCATGTAGATGATAAACGTTAACTGTTATCTCTTGCAATTGCTCTCAATATTCTATTTCCATCTTATAATAATAATGTCAAGAAGATACGATTCAAGAACAACCATCTTTTCCCCTGAAGGAAGACTTTATCAAGTATGTCCAATCCCATCCATTTCTTATTTGCCTTTACATTTTACTTTGATAAAATACTAACTCAAGATTAAAATCCCCCAATTCAATAGGTCGAATATGCTTTAGAAGCAATTAACAATGCTGGTACTTCCATAGGTGTCATGGCTAAAGATGGTGTTGTTTTAGCTGCAGAAAGAAAAGTTACAAGTAAATTATTAGAACAAGATACTTCTGCTGAAAAAATGTATGTTTTAAATGATAATACAATTTGTGCTGTTGCTGGTTTAACAGCTGATGCTGGAATTTTAATTAATCATATTAGATATGTTGCCCAACAATATTTGAAAACTTATAATGAAGATATCCCAATTGAAACTTTAGTGAGAAGAATTTGTGATGTTAAACAAGGTTATACTCAACGTGGTGGTTTAAGACCTTTTGGTGTTTCATTTATTTTTGCTGGTTACGATGAAAGATATGGATTTCAACTATATACTTCAAACCCTTCCGGTAACTATTCTGGTTGGAAAGCAACCTCAATTGGTGCAAATAATACAAGTGCTCAAACTTTATTAAAACAAGATTATAAAGATGATATCTCTTTAAAGGATGCAAAAGAATTAGCTTTAAAAGTTTTAAGTAAAACAACTGATTCAACTAAATTAACAAGCGAGAAAGTTGAGTTTGCAACCGTTGGTTTTGATAATAATGGTAAAATTCAATTAAAAATATGGAAACCTGATCAAATTGATGGTTTGTTAAAAGAAACCGGTATATTGAAAACTGACGATGAAGAATAAATCAATTGAAAAAATAATGTTTTAAATATGTGATTTTGCTTTCTTATCTCTTGTTTATTTATCATTATTAAATATACAAAATTGTGTATTACTTTTTCTTTGTCTTTTAATTAGATAATTCATTTTGTACGTCATTACGGAATTTATACTTTAAAAATCGATTTATAGATAATAGTAATAGTAGTACAAGTTAAAAACAACAGATATAATTGAATTTCATTACATTAATTGAAAATTTTCTTTTCATTTGGAAGGTGTTTTATTTTGTTGTTTCATTCTTAAAATTTTCGAGATTTCATTCATTAAAATTATTTGTTACGTGATGATACTGCTTATGTTTAATTAATTTATAAGTTGAAGTTTATATGGTAATTTAAATGAAATCTTCTATATTATTATTTTTTCAATTGGTATACAATTTACAATTATTAATCAAAAAAATGTATTAATCAATATCAATATAAAGATGTTTTTTTTTTTTCAGACCTGTCAAACAAGTAGTATCTACTTCATTGGCAACTGTATTAGTAATAGGGAAAGGAAATTGGACATTTGCTAAATTATATAACAATTTCAACTGACTAATTAAGCTACCTTTTTTTCAAATGTTAGTGGGCCCCAGATCTCTATACTACCGTTGAGAAACATCCTTAAAATTAAATAACAAAGATAGTAATTATAAAAACACATATAAAAATGAAGATTTAATCGAGACAGAATAACTTGTAATATAGTAGCTAGTAAAGGTTGGAGTGATAGCTGATTTGGTAAGAATGAATATGATAATTTTTAATTTCTCAGTTGAAGTTTTTAAAGACCATGATATTAAATTGTAGTAACACCGGATTGAGAATATTCAAATGAATGATTTAAAAATTCAGCGTCAGCTAATCTGCTATTTAATTAATGATGGATATGATATGTAATTTAAAGGTAAGAGATCTTAAAAGCCATTTGTAAGGTTTGCTTAAAGTTTTCAATTAACCAACTTATAATTCTTTTTAGTTTAATTAACCTATTTCTACCAATTTTTTTGGACCCTAATGAAATTAATAAAGAAATCAAAAAACAAATCAATAAACCTGAATTAATTAATTTACTATTTCTATCATAATATGAAAATAATTGTTTCTTAAAATTTTCAAAATTTGAGATAACCAGATTATTACTATTTGAAATTGGAGTTAATTGTTTATTATTATTATTATTATTATTATTCAAAAGTTCTTTTTTCTCTGTTTTTCTTTTATTTGATTTTCTCTTTTTATTTTTTAGATTACCATTTGATTTAATAATAGGACTAATTGAACCATTTTTCTTTTCATTATTTTGAACTTCATCTTTGATTTTATTTAATTTTTCAAGATAATCAATTACTTTATTGTCATCAAAAGAAAATAATTTTTGAATTAAATCTTTTGACACACTGAACTCGTTTGTTTTTGGTAATAAATAAAATAAGTAAAACTCAATAATCTTTAAATCATTTAGTTTTAATTGATTTAATCTTAATGATTTGCCATTTGGTAGAACATTAATTTGATTTAAATATTCAATAACTTGAATTTTCAAATTATTTAATGAATAACCATTTGATAATTCAATCATAAAACACATTAATAATAATTCAGAATCCATTGAACTATTACTATTATTACTATTAGTAATATTTAATTTCTTTATATTTTGAAGTAGATTGCCATTTAAAAACTCATTAATTATTTCTGAACTTTTGATTTTATCATTTACTATTTTTGGGAACTTTAAATCATTAATAGTTGTTGAAACAGTAGTTAGCCTAGTAAAATTAATTTCTTTCAATATTAAATCCATCAATGATAAATATAATTTGAATATTTTTAAAATTAATTCATTTTCTAAATTATTATTATTATTTAATAAGTCTGTAATTAAGGGTGATATAATATCCCAGGCTCTTTGAAAGTTTCTATTTAGGTATTGTTTTATTGCCATTTGATAATTTCTTTTGAATTTAAGTTGTGCATTTATTGGAATTGAAAAATAATCATCTTGAAGTGAAGTTGAACTTGCAGTCAGATAAGAAGACTGAGATGATAATGAAACCCCACTTTGATTAAATAGTGGAGAGTTGGGAATGAGTGTTCGACTTCCATTAATATTTGTTATTGTAACTTGAGACATTGTTTAATTAATTGGTGAATTGATGAATGCGTTTATGAAAAGGTATCAGACTCTATCAGTACTATCAGTAATCTTTAGTATAGATCTCAATATCAAGGCTGTGCTGATCATGCGCCACATATGCGCCACTAGAAGCACCCCTGCACCGCTAAGAGTGGCTGTGCGCTGGCCGTGTCCCGATTGGGCAACTGTGCGGCTCGTTTTTTGTGATACCGATAAGGTCAGTTAAATGGTTTAAATAGAGATTGCCTTCCTTCATGTTTCTTTCTTTCCTGCTCTTTCTATCGTTATCACACAAGAGAACACCACAAACTATACAATGAGGTTATCAAAATCATTAGCAATTGCCATCACTGCAATTGCAGCTTCCACAAATGCTTTAGATATTCAAGCTCCTTTTAAAACTGGTTACAAAGAAGCTAAGAATTTATTAGAACAAGCTTCTGAAATTTATAATGAATCTTTTGATAAATTAGATGATGAATTGAAATCAATTTGGTCTGAAATGGAATATAAATTCCCTCAAACTTTAAATAATATGAAATTTACTACAGAACCAAAATTTAAAATTAATAAAAAACCAGACACTTTTTGGGATTATCATGTTGATAATAAAGATAAATTCGAAAATTATAAATTAAGAGTTAAAAAAACTAATCCTGGTGCTTTAGGAGTTGATCATACTAAACAATACTCTGGTTATTTAGATGTTGAAGATGAAGATAAACATTTCTTTTATTGGTTTTTTGAAAGTAGAAATGACCCAGCCAATGACCCAGTTGTTTTATGGTTGAATGGTGGCCCAGGTTGTTCTTCTTTAACTGGTTTATTTTTTGAATTGGGTTCTTCTGCAATTGATGAAAATTTAAATCCTGTTTATAATCCTTATTCTTGGAATTCAAATGCTTCTGTTATCTTTTTAGATCAACCTGTTAATGTTGGTTATTCTTACTCTTCTCAATCCGTTTCTAACACTGTTGCTGCTGGTAAAGATGTTTATGCGTTCTTAGAATTATTTTTCCAACAATTCTCTGAATATTCTAAGTTACCTTTCCATATTGCTGCTGAATCTTATGGTGGTCATTATGTTCCTGTTTTTGCTGCTGAAATTTTATCTCATGCCGATAGATCTTTTGATTTAACTTCTGTTTTAATTGGTAATGGTTTAACTGATCCTTTAACTCAATATCCTTATTATGAAAAAATGGCTTGTTCTGATGAAAATGGTTATAAACCTGTTTTAAATGAAGCTGATTGTGAAGGTATGTTAGATACATTACCAAGATGTTTATCTTTGATTGAATCTTGTTATTCTTCTGAATCTGTTTTTACGTGTGTCCCTGCTTCAATTTATTGTAATAATGCTCAACTTGCACCATATCAAAAAACTGGTAGAAATGTTTATGATGTTAGAAAAATGTGCGAAGGTTCTTCGTTATGTTATAAAGGTTTAAGTTATATTGATAGTTATTTAAATCAAGATTTTGTTAAAGAGTCATTAGGTGCTGAAGTTGAAAATTATGAATCTTGTAATTTTGATGTCAATAGAAATTTCTTGTTTGCAGGTGATTGGATGAAACCATTCCATAAGAAAGTTATTGAAATTTTAGAAAAAGAATTACCTGTTTTAATTTATGCAGGTGATAAAGATTTCATTTGTAATTGGTTAGGTAATCAAGCTTGGTCTAATGAATTAGAGTGGTCTGGTGATTCCGGTTTCTCAAAGGCTACAACTAAAGACTTATATTTAGATGATGGAACTACTAAGATTGGTGAAGTTAAAAACTACCAATATTTCACTTATGCTAGAATGTTTGATGGTGGTCATATGGTTCCATATGATCAACCAGAAAGTTCTTTAGTTATGTTTAACAGATGGATTGCTGGTGATTATGCTTTAGGTACCAAGAAATAAGTTAAGTAAACATAACAACTTTTTTTTTTATTTCCTATTCTTCTATTTCTGTTTCTGTTTCTGTTTGTTGCTTTTTTTTGTTTGATATCTATCTAAAGGGCTGGATTGCCTAGGTTTTTGTTTTTCTCTGTTTTTTTATTATTATTATTCCCTTCAATTTTTTACTTTGACTACATACGTTCTTTTATACTACACAAAAATAATTTTATATTTATAGTTTTTTATAAAACCCTCATACAAAAGTTAAAAATACAATTAGATAAAAATATTATCTGAATTCTTCATTCAAAACCCAGCCTTTTTTTTCTTTGTCCCATTTACATATAGTACGTAACATAGATCTAACAACTTTAACTGTTTCTTCTTTACTAACATCAATATTCAAAGAATCCAAAACACTTGCTGATGTACTAAAAAACCCATCAACTCCTGACATATAAGTACTTAATTTTGTAATTAAATCTTTATTATCATCACTAACATTAGTTTTCTTTTTCAATGTTCCAGTATCTGATTTTTTCTTTTGAATACCACTTAAAATTGATGACGATGAAAATGGTGAAGAGCTTCTACTATCTTTTTGTTGATTATTAATAGTACGATCTAAAAGTCTTCTCTTTTTCTTACTTGGTAAATTTTTACCTGCATGTCCAAACTTTCCTGTCCATGTAGGAACCCCGATTCCAGTCATTTTAGTTAATTTTCTAGATTCTCTTAAAGCATTGACAGCTTCATTAGCAATTCTATTAGCTTCATTTTCAACCATATTATAAGATGTGGTATTTGATGTTCCTTGTTGCATAACTGAATCGTGTTCTATAGTTGAATGAATACCAGAACTTTTGAATATACTGGACATTAAATCTCCATCTTCTTCTTTGAATTTATCATCAGATTGACCCTCGTCAAATGTTTGTAATCTTGAAACACCTTTCATTTTAGAAACATGTAAAAAATCATCATCACCCTTATTGCTAGTTGGTAATTGTCTTCTATTTTTAAAAAGTTTAGATATACGTTCTTTTGTACCATCATAATTGGTTTCATTGGCTCCAAATAAATCTGCTGTTTCAGTACCTTTGGCATCTTGATCACCTAATGTAAATAGATCATATAAATCATTCATTTTAAAAAATCTTTTTTGTTTTGGATCTTTTAAAATTTTATTAGTCAAAAATTGTTTAAAAATTTGACGATGATAAATCTTTTCTTCAATTGAGCCAGCAATCATAAGTCTATAAATTGTAACATCTTTTTTTTGGCCTAATCTCCACGCCCTTTCTCTAGCTTGTAAATCAGTTGATGGATTCCAATCAGGATCATAAATAATAACTCTACTTGCACCAGTTAAATTAACACCTAAACCACCAACTCTTGTAGTTAATAAAAATACTGAATATTCAGGATCATTATTAAATTTATCAACCAGAGGTTGTCTTTGGCCTATTGGGGTTGTACCATCCATTTTTAAATATTTAAAATCTTTTGAAATATCATTATTTTCAACTGATTCTTTATTTAATGAATCTAAAAATTCTTGTAAAATATCTAACATTTGTCTGCCTTGTGTGAAAATTAAAATTTTTCTACCTTCTTTTTTCCATAATTCTAATAGCATGGCAACAACCAACATTTTACCGGAACGCTCTTGAATTTTTGTTGATTCACCATTAGATTTTAACTTTCCTTTAATACTTAAGTCAACTAAATCAGGGTGATTACATATCTTTCTTAAAATATCAATACCATATAATGCATTTCTCTTACCATTTAAAATTTTCTTTAAGTCTTCAGATTCTAAAAAATCTCTATAAAGTATCTTTTGTTGTGGAGTCAATTTACAAAATAAAACCATTTCTGATTTTTTAGGTAAATCTTTAGCAACATCTGCTTTGACTCTTCTTAGTAAATAAGGTGAAATTAAATCTCTTAAAATGACAGCACATTTATAACCTGTTTGAACTTGAACATTTGTTGCGTTAGCATACCCTCCAAGATTAATAGGAATACAAAATTGTCTTTGAAAAACAGGTAAAGTTCCTAATCTTCCTGGAAATATAAAATCAAATAAACTCCACAATTCAACTAAATTATTTTGAATTGGAGTACCTGAAAGGATTATTCTATTTGGAGTCTTTAACTGTTTGCAACTTAAAGTGATAAAACTATCAGGATTCCTAATTTTATGACCTTCATCTAAAACCACATAACCCCATTTCACAGTTTGGAAATATTTAGAATAAATTCTAACACCAGCATAAGTTGTAATTATCACATGTCCCTTATTAAGTATTCTATCGATCAATGACTTTGCATTCTTTTCTGTTTGTATTGTTTGTAAAGATTTGTTACCATAGTCTTCTTTAGATAATAAAACTTCAAGTGATTCATCATCATCTGAATCATCAGCATTATTTCCTCTTCTCTTCTTTTTACCAGACATTCCGGTACCAATAGAATGTAAAATGACAGTTCTAAAAGCAGGCCACCATCTATGAAACTCGTTACACCATTGTTTCAAAACAGTTGCAGGACAAACAACTAAAATAGGTTTATTTAATTTTCCACTATAATGAAGTCCAGCTAAAAATGATATAACTTGAACAGTTTTACCTAAACCCATTTCATCGCCTACAATACCACCAGTTTTCTGTGAATAAAGTTCCCATAACCATTGAACTCCAGTTTTTTGATAATCAAATAAAGAAGGATAAATATCACCAGGAATTTTGAATTGATCATTTAATATCGCATCATTAACTGTTGGATGAGGTTTCTGCCATTCTGGAGTATCTGGATTATCCACATAATCTTTTCTTTTACTCAATCTTAAAGAGGAACGTTTATTAATCCATTCACTTAATCTCTTTTGGTAGAATGATTCATCGCCATCATCAATATTTTTAAATTCATCTTCAGGGGAAACTTTTTTTGGTTTTGATTTTAATTTAGACTTTGATCTAATTATATCTTCGTCATCAGATACTATGAACTCGTCTTCTCCATGTTCTTCATAATTATCAGATTCTTCAGCTATATCAATTACATCTTCATATTCATCATCGTCATTGGTCTTTCCAATTTTTGTTTTAGCTTTTTTTGAGCATTTTGTTTTTAGAGGTTCTTCATAATCTTCATCATTATCATCATCAATTTCAGGTTCTATTTCATTTTCACTGACTTCAAATACTTCTTCTTCTTCTTCTTCTCTTATATCATCAGTAGGTGTATCATCATTTTCGTTATTATCAAATTCTTCAAGACCAGGTGCAATTAAATTTTGATGTGTCGGAACAACATTCTGCTCATTGATATTATCATGATGTATAAATCCACTTGCACTACCAAATGCTGTAATCTTACCTGTTCTTATTAAAAATTCTTGTTTTGATTCATTAGGAAGTTGATGAACAGAAGAATCGTCGTTATCTTTTTCAGCGGTTACCTTTTTAGATTCATTTATCCTTTCTTGAATTTCTTTCATATCATTTAAAATAGGATCAATTTCATGTTTCTTTAAATTAACTATTTCAATTCGTAATTTTTGTTTTTCTGATATTCTAGTATTTCCATTATCAAGCTTCAATTGAAGTGATCTTAATTTTGATTCAAATTTCTTGTATTTATATTGAGCTTTTTTTAATCTTTTTTCATCAAGTTCAAGATCTCTAGTAGCCATAGCTTTATCGGCATTTTCAGCAACCTTTCTTTCTAATGAATCCTGTTCCATAAACCTAACTCCAAGAGATTGTAATGAAGGTGTATTTTGTGTTTCTTGTGGCGTGAAATTATCAGTAGCATTGTAATTAATTGTTCCATTCTCTCCGTCTGATATGATTTCTAGAGATTCCTCTTGTGACATATTCTATTTGAAAACAAAAATTAATGAAGTTGAAAAAGTAGACTGAAAAGGGTTGGATAGAAGTTGGTGTGATGTGATTCCACAATTTTTCCACTGATTCGGGATTCAAAATCTTTTTTTTAATTTTTTTATCAGTGGATTAATTCTGATTAATTCTCCTTCCTTCTCTTTTCCAAATCACAATCAATCTCAAAAATGACTATTGAAGCATCTATCATACACTCTAACCTAGAATCTAATAGATCTAAGGAACTTGAATTAATTTTAAAACCTGCTGTAGATCTAATTATTGAACATGTTGGAAGCACTGATGAAGGTAAAAATGATATTGGTCCTAGATTCGACAATCCTAAAGATCTTTATAAAATTCTAAAACTAGATAATATTGAAGAATTATTTGATAAATCACTAAAAAATGATACTCAAAATCCTGATAAAGAAATTCTGGCTGTTTTTGAACAAGTGTTAAAGAATTCAGTTAATACAACACATCCTGGTTTTATGGATAAGTTATATGCTGGTACTAATGCTGTTGGTATTTTATCAGATATGTTATTATCCATACTAAACACCAACTCACATGTATTTACTGTTTCTCCTGCATTGACTGTTATAGAACGTAAGGTTTCTCAAAAATATGCTAATATGTTTGGATTTACAGGTAATAATGCTGGTGGTTTAACTTTTAGTGGTGGTTCATGGTCTAATATTACTAGCTTACATATGGCTAGAAGTATATTGTTTCCAGAAACTAAATTAAATGGTAATGAGAGTAAGAAGTTTGCTATTTTCACAAGTGTCCATTCACATTATAGTGTTGAAAAAGCTGCTATTTTATTAGGCCTAGGGGCCAACTCAGTCTTTAAAGTTCCTGTTGATAATCATGGTAGAATGAAAGTCGATCTATTGGATTACACTATTGCTGGATCTATTAAAGATGGCTATATACCATTATATATTAATGGTACAGCTGGTACTACAGTTTTTGGTTCTTATGATCCATTTGAAGAAATTTCTAAAGTTGCTAAAAAATATAATGTTTGGTTCCATATTGATGGGTCCTGGGGTGGAAATACAATTTTCAGCTCTACAAAATCGTTTTATTTGAAAGGATCACATTTGGCTGATTCTATAACATCTAATCCTCATAAAATGTTAGGTGTTCCAAATACATGTTCATTTTTACTTGTTCCAAATGATAGAGTTTTTACACAAGCTAATTCATTATCTGCTCCATATTTGTTTCATAATGCTTTGGATGATGAAGAAAACTTTGATTTGGCTAATGGTACAATGGGTTGTGGTCGTAGATCAGATGCTCTAAAATTTTATATGGGTTGGTTGTATTATGGTACTAAAGGATATCAAGAAAGGGTGGATCATGCGTATTCTATAGGTGAATATTTTGCTAAAAAAATATCATCTATTCAAGGATTTAAATTAATTAGTGATATGCCACCACCATGTTTACAAGTTTGTTTTTATTATAATCCTACTGAGAAAGTTTTAAAAGGAGATGATATGACTAAAGTTACAAGATATATTGCTACTAAATTACACAAATCAGGACGATTCTTAATTGATTTTGCACCTAATCCAGATGATTCTGTAACTGGAGAAAATAACGGAGAATTTTTCAGAGTTGTTTTTAATTCTCCAATTATAACAAGTAATATAATAGAAAAATTAATTGAACAACTGATTGGCTTTGGTAAAGAAGCTATTGAATTGATCAACTAATTTAATTTTAGAAATTTAGAAATAAAACGGATTTTTTAACGCGTAGAAAGGATATATTATATACATACTTATATATATTTACAGGAAGATAATACATTTATTTTAATAAAACTTAAAACAAAATGAAATAAATAAAAATTATGCAGATGAAGGGTGTGAACATTGTAAAGGTATTTAGATTTTCATTATTTTCTGGTAGCTGAATCCAAGTTTTCTAGCTTTTTCATTTCTTCTCTTGGATCGAATTCACCTGTTGAAAGCTTACGGTATTGTTCATCATATTTACCAGTACTCAAAGTACCATTACCTCTAATTCTTTTACTCATATCCACTATACCTCTTTTGCATTCAAGAAAAGTGGCCAATTGGGCTTTACATAATTCTGGTAAATCTTTTGATAATTGTGGTTTAATTATGCAATCTTTTGGAGTATTTCTTTCAATCATCACACAAGGTGATCTTTGTAAACAAATAGCAACTTGTTTTAATTGATCTTTGCAACTTGATTAGATTAAAATAAGATAAAATAATAAGTTAGTATTCGAATATGAACAAACTAGCAAACTGACAAATTAAATAAGTGTGACATACCTTGCAACCATGGCGTATATAAGCTGGAACTATAGATTGGATTGGATTGGATGAAGAAGTAGGAAATCAGAATCATCAGAATCATCAGAAATAAAATAAAAATTAATCACCGCCGACGCGTCGCCCAAACTGGAACCTGCCGATCGACGCAAATCATCAATCATGTTAGACAATTAAAGGAAATTTATAAACTGCAACACTTTATCCCTTGTCTTCACCTAGCTCTTCTTGTCCTTTTCCACCCAGCTCATAGTTTCAATGTCTCTAACGTTTCTACCCGGGGAACCTACAAGAACTCCTCAATGTACCTCTTTTGTTAACTGGAACCTAATTCAAATCCTAGCTTACTGTTCAGGAAATAACTTGGTTATTTTAACAAAAAACTCACAACATTTACAAACTATTTATCTGGAGCATGATGCATTTGTTATAGATATCAATAGAGTCAATGGTAAAATAGCTGTTGTCATGGGTACCAAGATTTTAATATACACCCCTACAGTTTCCAATTTTTATAATTTCAACTTTAATGGAAGAAAAGATATCTCTGATTTGAAAATTCATTGGCATCTAGAAACTACAATAGAAAATAAAAGAGATAACTCTCAAATAAATTGCATATGCTGGTCTGACTCCTGTGAAATTCAAGAAGATGAATTAAACTCAAATCAATTCTTTGGTTTACCTGATGAATACAACTCAGAAACAAGTTGTGAACTAGTTGTTGGTTCAAATAATGCTTTAACTTTATTTAGATTTTATTATAAGAATGACAATGGTGAAAAAACCATACACAAAATTACCTTATGGTTTAAACCTCAACCTAATCCTATTTATTTAGTGAAATTTTCTCCTAATTCAACTGCAATTGCAAGTGTGGGTTATTATGATAAATTAGTTAAAATATGGCATAGAGTTTCATTTGGAATAGAATCTTCTCAATTTCAACTGAGTTATTTACCTCATCCAACTTATGTTACAAGTATACGATGGAAATCGTTACCAAAAATTGCAGATACTGTTAGTAATACTGCAACTGCAACCCCTCGTTCTTCTTTTACTCCTAAACCTGTTTTAGATTCAAGACTCTCGAATTATTTAAAACCTGCTAATAGTAATATTAGAATTCCTCATTCATTTGTATCATCTGAAGCTAGTATATCTTCAATTGCTATTAATACTAGAGAACATAATGTTTTATATACAGTTGGTGCTGATTCAGTTTTAAGAGTTTTTACAACATTTAGTATAGAAGGTTATCAAGTTTACAACGCTGGTTCTTTGGATTTATATGATGGAAATATCAAAAATAAAGAGTCAACTACAAAATTTGTCTCCATTTTAGACAATCATTTAGTTGATTTTGCTTTATCAAAATTAATAGCTAATCTTGATGAAAAATTGGAAACTGAACTTCCTTCCAATGAAACTGAAAGAGGTGGAATAAATAACTTGGGTATGTTGGAACAAAAAAGAGAATATTTAATTACTTTACAAAGTTCTAAACCCGAAATAGTTTTTGTTTTTGATAATAATAATAATATCAATTTATATGGGTTAACTAATTTATCAATATCTTCTCCTACTCCTTTGGTTTCTTTTAGATTAAATGAAATAATTTTAAATGATGGCTCAACTACATCTGTTGATATTAAATGTGGTGAAAACTGTATTCCAAAAGATACTAGATCATTGTATCTTCAAGATTTTGCTGTTAAATATTATTCTGATGACATTAATTTATCTTTTATTATTCACGATTTGTTTAAAAATTCAATCAAAGATATTGGATTTTCCTTTGAAGAAATGTTCAATTTTGTTAAAGAAGATGTTGATCATGAAATACCAAGAGATAAATCTCCTCAAAGTTCTCCATTCACGAAACCTATTAAACAAGTTCATATTGGTAAATTACAACAAAAGTTTACTGGACATTTTAAATCTATTACTAAAATGATTAGATCCACTGACGGTAGTTCTGTTTTATCAACTACCAGATTCAATGAAAATCATCTTTGGGAAGCTGAAACTTTAAACAATGGAGGTGAAACACTAACTAAAAAAGCTACTTTATTTACCCCATCTCCTGTTATGAGTGCTGCTATTTGGAGAAAAGGTGACTTTGTTCTAACTCTACTTGAAAAACAACTAGTTTGTTTTGATTGTAGAACTGGTTCTCAAACTCATGATGATTTTACTAAGAAGGCTCCAATAGTTTCAACTTTAGATATTGATATAATTGAGGATTATTCTCCTTTAAGTTTTTTATTATTACCAGAATCAAGTCCAAATAGATTTCACGTGGTTGCTGTTTTCAAAGATAGTACTTGTAAAGCATGGGAAGCTTGTTTTACCGATAACTTCAACAAATGTACAATATCTCAGTTTGAAATTGAAAATATTCCATCACATGAAAATACTTCTATCATTCATATTGCTTCTGCTATTGATCCTGTTGGTTGGAGTGAATCAATTGATAAAATTGGTAGAGATGTCTTGTCTGTCGTTAATGAAGAAGGATTTGTTAGAATTTATTATACTTCTTTAGTTAATAATAAAATTAAATGGCATTTAAAGAATTCATTTTTAACTGGTATCAAGAATTGTTCGTTTTTAACGGGTTCATCAGCTAGTAAATTGGCAGTTGTTAATGAAGATCGTAATCAACTTACAATTTGGGATTCAACTTTTGGTATTAAACAGTATGAAGAAACATTAGCTTCTGAAGATATAATTAAAGACATTGATTGGACATGTACAGTATTACATCAAAGTATTTTAGCTGTTGGTTTTAAACTTCACTCTGTTCTATATACGCAATTACGTTTTGATTATACAAATAATTCTCCAACTTTTGCTAAGATTAAACAAGTTGATATTGAAGGGCAAACCACTCATGAAATTGGTGATTCAATTTGGATGCGTGATGGTTTATTAGTTATTGGTTCTGGTAACCAATTTTATCTAAGCGATAAAAGATTGGATCCATCTAAAGATATGGTTACTCGTCAAGCTATTGGTTCATTAGAAATTTCTTCTAATGATTTATTTCATTTATCATCTGCATTAAATGGTCCTTTACCATTATACCATCCTCAATTTTTAATTCAAGCAATGTTTACTGGTAGGTTTGAAATGGTTGAAAAGATTCTTGTTGTCTTTTTTAAAGTTTTAAGAGAAATGGATTCTGGTGTTAGATCTAATATTAGTGCTGCTTTAGATTTAGATATTGATGAATTGATTGAATCAACTGGTTTAAGTTCAATTGATAAAGGTAATAATAAATCAAGTAAAAAAACGTTATTTGATCAGCACAAAAATCTGTTTAATTCAGGAGAAGAAGAACAGAAATTTACAAATCAAATGGCTGAAGTAATTAATGAAAAGCTTCAAAAATTCAAACTTCCGTTTGTTACTGGTCATCAACAAATCACTTTAGCTACTACAATTTCGTTAGTTGCTGATGTTTATAGCAAATACAAGGATATTTTTGACTTAAATGGAATAAGATTCTTTATTGGTGTTAAATTGTTTCAAGTGAATTTAACAAAAGAAAATAGATTGAAATACTCTAAAACTGTTACAATGAGAGATGTCTCGTTTGCTATGCATAGTGATTATAAAGATTTACTTTTCAATTTTATTAATGAAATTTCAAATTTAAGAATTGGTTGGTTAAATGCTAAAAGATATGGTTTAAGTTTTTGGTTAGATAATCACAAATTAAGTGAAGTTATAGAAAAAGTTGCAAGAAATGAATTTTTTAAGCATCAAGAAGATAATAATGGTGCTAAAGATCCTTCAATTTGTTCGATTTATTATTTAGCTTTGAAGAAAAAGCAAGTTTTATTAGGCTTGTGGAGAACTTCAACTGGTCATCCTGAACAATCTAAAATGATTAAATTTTTAAATAATAACTTTAAAGATAAGAGATGGAAGTCTGCTGCTATGAAGAATGCATTCGTTCTTTTAGGTAAACATAGATATAATGATGCTGCTTATTTCTTTTTACTTGCTGGATCATTAAAAGATTCAGTTAATGTTATAATTAATAAATTAAATGATATTCCATTAGCTATTGCTGTTGCCAGATGTTATGAAGGTGATGATCATGGTCCTGTGTTGAAATCTATTTTAGAAAAGACCATATTACCTGATGCAATTGCATCTAATAATAGATGGATGATTAGTTGGTGTTTCTGGTTATTTGGGGATAAAATAAATTCTATTCAATCATTAGTTAAGCCAATTGAAGATATCATTGAAGATCTTCGTAAATTAATTCCTGATTTTAAAGTTCTTACTTCAACTCAAATTAACAATTTCAATAATGAAGATCCAGTGTTATTATTGATGTACAATTCATTGAGAATGAAACAATTGGATTATTTTAAAGGTGCTTCAAACATGGATCCTAAATATGAATTTCAATTTGTTGTTAAATGTGCTTCAATGTATGAAAGTATGGGTTGTGATATAATTTCATTGAATTTAGTTAAGAATTGGGAATTTTTAGAAACCCCAATTTCAGTTGCTAATAAGAAGAAAAGCAAGAGTTTTGATTCAAATTTCCGTCCAGTTAATAAAGTTGGCAGTGGGTCTTCTACAGTTGAACAACCTGTTAGTATTTTAGATAGTTTTGTTTCTCCACCTACATCTAATGGTTTAGATCCAAATTTAACAGCTAAGATGACTAATAAGTATGCTAATAATAAGATAGCTCCTCCTGCTGCTGCTTATGTTGAGCCCGATATGTCAGCTTTTGATTTTGGTTTTTAAAATGATCTAATAATTTAATTTTGTTTTTTGTTTTTGTTTTTTAATTGCATAATTTTTTATATTTTAACTTTTTTTTAAGTGTACACTACTATTTGTTTTTCTCTACCTTTTGCATATATTTTTTCTCTGTAGATTTATTTAATTATTATAATGTGTATCTTATCTATAATTTTATTTATTCTATAGTATTTAGTATGTTACATCTATTGACCAATTTTTCACTTTGAGAAAGAATTTGGAGGTTACTACTATACTTTTGGAGAGGTTTACTATACGTGAACGATGGTGGTCCTTATAATTATAATTAGTTAAAAAACAGTAAAAACAAAACAAACGCATAAAAGCAACATATACAAGTAAGAACATAAGTCTTAGAACTATAATATCAAATAGAATATCGTTAATAATAAATAAAACGAAACACAAGCCATAATTAAGATTAAGATCAAGCAAAAGCATCAAAAAATGATATAAGCTCAGGTTGATTATTCAACTTTTCAATCCAAGTGGATAAATTTTTATACATTCTTTTAGGCATACTACTAGTGGTGACTGTGATACCTTCTTCAAGCAGTTTATTAGCATTAAATATTTGTTCATCCATGGAATTTTCAATACAAACATCCAAATTTAATAAATTTCCAAATATTTTAAAAAATGCTGAACTTTGTAATAGTGATTTTAAAGTATTTGCAAGTAATATATATAATGGAGCATTGTATAGTAAAGTCACTATATTACCAGTTTCCATAAATCCTTTAGCTACACCCAATGATAAATTTGAAACTTCAGTTAAAATACGGATGTAAAACTCTTTTTGATTTTGTGTAATTGTTGAACCAGTTGGATCTTCAAGTAATTTTTTTTCAAACAAGCTACTAAATTTAATTAGAACACTATGGTATAATATAGTTGTTGTATTACCAACAACTATATTTAACAATGGTTCAGTATGAACATCAAATAAAAGTAAATTACTTTGTAAATTTTCAAAATTCCTAACAAGTTCTTTAACTTTTGAATTAATTGTAGTTAAACCTTCTTCGGTGTTCAAAGATTCTAATTCAACCATATTTAAGAATATTTTACACCATTTTATAATATTTTCAGATATTGTTAAAAGTAAAATTCTAGATGAGGAAGAATGTAAATCAATTAAAACTTGATTATCATCTAATTTAGCCATAGCTTCATGTAAAAAGAAACTAGTATTTTCCTCATTTAATTCAGTAGCTTCATCGGTATTATTCAGACAAAGAAAAGTGGTTGGGGAAGGAAGTTTTGTGAAAATCACAGTATGACTATCAATGGTAACAGAGCTTGGTAATCCTGTAATCAATGAGTACCATTTATCACACCCATACATGTCCCAGAAAAGACGACGTTTCTCTTCAATTAATGTAATATCCGAGTCTAAATCATCATTTTCATATTGTGAATTATATTCATATTCACATATTGGTTTAGGTGTTGTAACAGGTGAGCCGTTGTATCTTCTTAAATAAACGCTTGGTTTTAAAAGTTTATCTTTAGAGATATCAAGTTGATCATAACCAAACATTTGAGTTAATCTAACAGCACAACATAAAGTTAAGGCAGATTTGATTTCTCTGCCAGTAATAAATTCAAAATGTATTCTGACTACTAAATAATGTAAGTAAAACATAGAATTAAATTCCTCATTTTTTGATATGTTTTCCCAATATTTATCACCAAGACGAATTGATTTTTCATAAAGTATATCAGCTTTAGAATCATAACCAGGAGTATCTAGAGAAGAAGCAGCCCACATGATATAAGAAAAATGTAAAAGTTGCTCAGGTTTCTCATTATAATAATACATATATCTTTTCTGTGAATATATGAAAAGTCTATGGCGACACTCAAACCAATGTGAATGAAGAAATTCAACATCATCAAGTGTTAAACCAACATCTTCTAGCTCTAGTTGTTTTTCTTTCTCTTCGATAGCCTGAGGACTTTTATCAATCTCATCTGATAATTCTATTTCTGGAGAAATGGGTTGATCGGGACTTGAATTACTTTTGAATGATTTCTTACTTTTCTTTAATGAAGGTTCTTGTGAATCGGTTTCTCGAGCTCCATTTGATGAAACTCCAAATATTGGAGGCTGACTAGGGGCTAGTAGACTATCAAGAGAATCTGAAGAATAATCTTCAATATTTTTGAATGGGTGTTTCTTATTTGTTTTAGATTTAGTTTTCCCAGTTGGCTTTGGACCAGTTTTCTTATGTTCAACATAAACACATTCGAAGTTTCTGTCTTTACATCTTGAACAAATGGGAATCAATTTATCACATTTTAGCTTTTTTTCACGACAATGTAAGCAGGCAACTTTGTTATTAGAACTCTTTGAAACCAAAGGATTTTCTAAGTTTGTATGATTGTTTCTTGTATTTTCTGAATCAAATTGGAACATGCTAAATTGAATTATTAATTAGAGACCAACACAGGAGAAGAGAAGATGGAAAACGAAAGGGATCTGATGATAAGCCTCTGAATACTAGTCAATTAGGAATCGTCATGTCCAAAAGAAAAGATATATCAAAGTAAACTTATACCATGCCAGCTGAATTAATTTGAACTTGCTGTTAAAATTATTAATTCCGGACCTGTCCCGAGATGCTTTCAGTTTCGGATGGCATATGATTTTACATTTATTCATTAATAGTATGTTAATATATGTATAAATAGTACGTTATTGATTGGTATATATACAGGAAGATTCATAAAAAGGTAGTACGTTAATAATTAATAGTCATTTAATTCATTTAAAGAAATTAACGACCTAAGTTTAATAATAAAGATTGGTTACCACTTTTTTCATTATTAGAACCACTAGAACCATTTGGTAAATATGTAACATTTGGAGATGTACTCAAAGTTTCAGCAATTTCTTTAGAAGCTTCTAATCTTCTAATAAGTAATAAACCATCTCCAGCTTTATCTAAAGCCTTACTAATATGTTCAGCAGCTTCAGCTTCACCTTCAGCTCTGATAACTGCAGCTCTTCTTTCTTGTTCTGCTTTGTCAACCAGAAATTTGGCTCTTTCAGCATCTTGTTGTGCAATTTGTTTTTGCTCAACTGCACGAGTAAATTCTGGTCCAAAAGCCATATGGGTAATTGAAACATCTTCTAATTTAATATTGAATTCATTTGCTCTAGCTTCTAATTCTTGTCTGATTCTATTTGAAACAGTTTCTCTCATTGTGATTAATTCTGCAGCGTCAAATTGAGCAACAATTGTCTTTAAAACTTCATTTCCAATTGATGGTAAAACTCTTTCATCATAATCTAAACCTAATGATTGATAAATAGTTGGTAATCTCATAACATCTGGTCTATGTAAAACTCTTAAAGTTAAAGTGACATTTTGTAAATCTTTTGAACCAGTAATTGTACTAATGACTCTTGGTTTGGTTCTAACATCAAAAACGATTGGTCTCTGAAGCCATGGGATAACAAAATTTAAACCTTCTCCGACAACTTGTTGTTTAATACCTTGAAATCTATCAAAAATAACGGCTCTTTCACCACCTGAAAGTAAAAATTAATGAAAAGAGTTTATTGTTAGTATGATTGAACCATTAAACGATTAAAAAATTTAACCTTGGTTTTAAATTAAACGTACCTTTAACATCATAAAGAGATGATTGAGCAGCAACGACAGCAATACCGACTGGTAATGCTAATTTAGAAATAATATCAGCAATTCTGGACATGATTATTTAATCGAAGTTGTTATTTGTTTCAAGTTGTGCACTGTACTATAGAAGTAGTTACTACCCACTTTTGCCATCTCGTTGAAGAAGTTCATAAATTTCGCACGTTGGTGGCACGCACCTCAATATGGCAGTCATAAGTGAGTTATAGTGACATTTTGCTTTGCTCCCACATTCTTCTACGTACTTTTTGCAAAACTACTATCATCACATTGTAAGATGTTATATACTATTTATTTAAATTAAAAACAATCTCAGTTCCAAATCATCTACTATTGATATTTTTATTATAAATACTGATGAAAGTAATAGTGAAATTTAAACGTAATTTTAAGGTTTATCAATTGATGTATAATGTACTAAGGCTTTCAGAAAGTGTCTGAATATTATAGCTATATCTAATTTTTTAAAAACTAATACAACCTTTTTTATTATTATTATTAAGTATCAATTATGTTAAAAAAAAAACAGACTGTAAAACATGTATCGACGCTTAATTAGATTTAATTAGTATGTACGTAAAGCTGTGTTTGTTTCATGAACTTTCTTCCCATGCTGCATACAGATGATTCAAACAAAAAAATGAAAGAAAAATTTATATAGAATAAACACTTTAGAATATAATATATAGT
>JAJLSG010000362.1:0-34727 GCA_030567495.1 Ambrosiozyma neoplatypodis | reverse complement strand
TCTTCGGAAACAGATCTCAGCGCACGTGACATTTCTCCTAACCCTCGAATTCACGTGACTCGCTCTTTAAAAAATTTTCAAAATTCTCGACGTTTGGCTTTGAAATTTTTCAAAAAAAATCATTTTATCACACTTCTAACACCTTGTCCTAGAAAAAAAGACCTCTTTTAAACTTAACCTACAAAGGATAGTCTGTCAATATTTTCAACGGCTTAAAAGTGATTATTCTATAGACAAAAATGAAGTACTTAGCTGCATACTTATTATTACAACAAGGTGGTAACTCTACCCCATCTGCTTCTGATATTACCACTTTATTAGAATCAGTTGGTTCAGAAGTTGATTCCAACCAAGTTTCATTATTATTATCTTCATTAGAAGGCAAATCAGTTGATGAATTAATTGCTGAAGGTGCTTCTAAATTATCAGCTTTACCATCTGGTGGTGCTGCTGCTGCTTCATCAGGTTCTGCTGCTGCTTCTGGTGCTGCTGCTGAAGAAGCTGAAGAAGAAGTTGAAGAAGCTAAGGAAGAATCAGATGATGATATGGGTTTCGGATTATTCGATTAGATTAGTTTACAATTAGGTGTATCATATTTTACTCAAAGTGGATTTCCTAGCATTTTAAAAAATTTGTTTAATTTAGTTTATATACATTTCATGTTTTAATTTAATTTCGAAAAAGTTTAAAAACTCAAATTTGTTCAATATTGGGAATTAATATTTCATTGAAAGACATTTATCAATTTGTTAGAATTATATCAACTTGTATTATATTTTATTCAAGTGAGTGATTATATTTATCATTTTTAGATTTTTCTTTTCATTGCTATGTCTTTTCAATGATTATTATTCCTCTGGAGTATATAGTAAATGACTCATCGTAGTAAATCTAATTCAGTAAGCGTACTACCAATCTTACAAGTATATATTTGTGGACTATTAGGATAGTAGAAGAAAACCATATCAATTAAATTTCTAAAATACATAGTATACATTACGTAGTAATAATACAAATAAATAAATGGCATCAGATGCCCCAGAATAATCATATCAGCATTTCCAGCTTATTGTTCATTCTTTTCTTTAATTTTTTGAAGTTTTCATCACCTTTTTCATTATTTTCTTGATCTAACTTATCTAAAACTAAAGGTATTAGAATTCTAGTATTTGAGATTTCTTTTAATAAATCATCATTTGAACTAACAATTAAATTTTTTTGTAAATCAACTATATTTTTCTTTAATGTTTCTTTTAACTTCTTGTAAACTTTTAATTTCTGTTGTTGTTTTAATAGATTCAATTTATTTTGCTGTAATTGTTTAATCACTGAATTATAATCTGTAATTAAATTAAGATTATCACTTGATAATTTATTTGATTTAGGTAATTCATTGATTAATTGTAAGATATGTTCCTGTTTGATGTTTGGCAAAGTACCATTTATAAAGATATTATTAATTTCATCATTATCATTCTCTTGTTGGTCTTGTTGTTGTTGACGTAGTTGACGTGGATTTTGATTATTATTGTTATTAATTGTTAATGGTGTAGTTGTTGTACCATGCAAAGTTGGTAGAGTTTTATTCTCAGACTCATTAAAGATAATCATATAATCATTCAATGTAATCAAATTCAATTTTCTAGTATTATTTAAAAGTGATTCATTGTTTATAACTTGATTAATAATTTGATAAATTGGTTGATATGAAAAAAGACTTGAATATTTCTTAAGTAATATAAAATGTAATTGTTTTAAAAATTTTTGAAGTTGTTCTTGATTTAACTTCACTTTCTTCTTTTGTTTTCTTTTTCTAATTGATGGATTATATTCAGAGTCGTCTTCATTATCTAAATCAGAGATATCTGTTGATTCATTATCATCTTCGTTGTTTATGAATTCTAAAAGTCTTTGATCTAAAGAAATTGGAGAGTTTAAGATCTTCACCTGAGACTTGACAAACTTTCTTAAACTTGTTAATGATATACTAATTTCTCTACTCATAATTTGGATGGTGTTGTGGATAAGATGGAGAAACGTGTAACGTGTTTTGATGTTTTGATGTTTTTCACTTTTCGTTAACGCGCTGCAAAAATTTTAGAAAAATATCAAATTAATTTGTTAGTTTTTTTAAGTGCAATTTAATGTATATGTTATTATTATAACTCTTCAATTGGATTCTCAATATCAATAGTGAAATCATCTTACCTAATGTCTTCAAGATTTGTTTCTTATCAGTGGGCAAGCTCAATACGGCGTTTTAGTTACAATAGGAATCTACTTTCAAACGATAGATTCAACTCGATCATAAATAGTGGTGAAAATACAACAAATTTTAAAGATAACTCATCAAGCAATTTTGAAGATAATTCTGATACACCACGGGTTTCTGTGAAAATTTTGACATCTGATTACAAAACCAAAACTCGTGAGATTTTACCAAAACAAAGAAAATTTGAAGAAAAAGTTTCCTCATCGTTTAAGAATAATAATTCAAGATATAGCAATTCAAAATTCAATAATAAGTTATCTGAAGATGACATTTCAAATAAAGACAATCAATCACGTTTTAAATCAATCTCTCACAATGAAAATTCAAAATACAAAGCTAAATCTTCTAACTCAACTAAAACTAATTCAGCTGAACCAATAACTGAAGATAGCTTAATTACATTATTAAAATCATTATCATCAGAAACTGTTCCTACGTTGACTCTCAATTACAGAGGTCCATTATTTTATTTTGATAAGATTCCGTTTTATAGTTCAGGAACTTTGAGTAAATCGCATAAGAGACGTGTGAAACTTAACAAGTTAATTCCTCAAATGGTGAAAGGACCTTTAAAAGTTGAGGATAGTCCATTTTATGAAGAGTATTTTGTTAGTATGATCTATACAATTGATAGTAAGTATATGAGATATTTTAAACCTCCTTTTTGGATTGGTATAGTTGAATATCTTTGTTCATATGGGAATTTTAAAGATGCAAACTCTGTTATGTCTAGAATGGTTAGATATATTTATAATGTTAATGTTACAGCAGATTATTATAATCCATTTCTCATTAAAAGTGTTGAAAGTTGTCATAAACATCTAGAGAAAATGAAGAAAAAAAAAGTTGAACCTAATACTCAAACTTGGTATCAAGTTTTTAAAGTTTTAAAAACAGATGAATCTAGAAATAAATTACTTTCTTTAATGGATGAATATAAAATTGAACATGAACCAAGAGAAGAAGTTTTCAAATTTTTAGAAAAGAAAAAAAATTATAAAGATAGAGATGAACAAATGGTTGAATCAACTAAAGAAACCAATGAAGTTGTTAAACAATTTTTAGAAAAAGGTGAGGTAGTTAATGCTTGGAATTCATTTGAAAAGGAATATTGTTTGATAGATTCTTCATATATTAATCAAGAAACGTTTTTTTCCTTTGTTGATTATTTTGTTGAAAACGGTGAACTTTATAATGCTTTTGCAGTTTCAAATACATTTAGAAGAAGATATCATATCAACACTAAAGAACTACTATCCTATCGAATTATTAATAAATATATGCTTGGACTACCTGAATATACGCATTGGGCTGTTTTATTAAGAGGTTTTGTAAACAACTTTCCACCTGATACACCAATTAGTAAATCTTTGGTTACTCAATTGGAAGAATCTGCTAAAAAGAGAGGATTCAAGGCAAGAAATATATTTTCTAAGATATCTGGTGACAATAGATATTTAAGTGGTGTTTTTTCAAATTTAGTTTGGCCAGATTTTCAAATTAAACTAGATATTGATCAGAACAGTAAACAATACAAAACAACTGTTGATTCTTTGATGAAACTTAAAAATTCCAACAAAACTTCAAAATCTCCAATAGCTGAAAAGGTATCTGATAAGGAATAAAATCATTGAGCTCAGTATAATTTTGATATGTTGTAAATAATTAACTTGTATATATATTTTAATGTGTAATTAATTATGATTTGAAATATTAAAAAGAGAAAGCAAAAATGATCTAGTTTAAACCTATAACAGAAACTGTGATAGCTGAGACATATAAGCATAGATTACTACATTTAAGTACTTCAGCTATATATGGCCAACAATTTCATATTCACTCAATTCAAAGATAGTATGTTGGAAACTCTGACCAACTTAACAAATCAGAACAGTCTTATTAGAAGCTCGGTTACTTCTTCGGCAATAGTGCGGGTATCCAAGGAGAAGTGCGGGTCGGTTATAAAAGAATTGTTTTACGATATTCCCCACAGACTTTTCATTTTGTATAAATACCCATGAAGATAACCACAATTCAAAACTGAAATACACGTATATATCTATCATCATGTAAATCATAATCATGGCTACTGCAACAGAAACTATATCAGCTACTACTACAATTAAGGCCACTACTAGAAGTATACCTCACCCAAAAGTTCCTGAATTACCTGAAAGATTCAAATTATTGAAAAGAGAATGTATTAAACCTGAAAATGAAGAAAAAGTTAAAGCTAGTTATAAAAGATTGTTAAAAGCTTTAGAAGAGAAAGCTAATGAAATTGAATCTGAAGGTTCTTCTTATATTCCAGAAGTTAATTGGTCTGATATCAAAGATAATAACTATGTTATTCCAGATGAACTGAAAGAACAGTTCAAAGATAGAGGTTGTATTATTGTTAAAGGTGTTGTTGATCAAGAGACTGCAAATAAATGGTTTCAAAGTATGAAAGATTTCACTGAAAAGCATCCTGAAATTGGAAGTCGTCAATCATCTGAACCAAGACCATCAAATTGGTTTGCTAGTATTTATTGGACTAAAGGTCAAGTTCAAGCTAGATCACATCCTGAAATCATAAAGTGTATGAAAACTATTGGTCAAGTTTGGAATTCTGATCCTGAAACTTTAATTGATATGGATTCTCAAGTTGTTTATCCAGATCGTTTTAGAATTCGTTATCCTGGTAAACAAATTTCATTGAAATTACATTTAGATTCTGGTTCAGTTGAACGTTGGGAAGATCCTGGTTATAGAAATGTTTATCATAAGATATTTGAAGGTAATTGGGAAGATTATGATCCATATTGTTTAGATGATAGACCATTTGCTAAATCCGATTTATATTCTGGTTTAAAAGAAAGACCAAGTGCATGTTCATCTTTTAGATCTTTACAAGGTTGGTTATCATTAAGTCATACTAAAGGTGGTGAAGGTACAATTAGATTTATTCCTGATATTAAATTAGCTACAGCTTATATTATGTTAAGACCTTTTTTTTGGAAGGATGATGGTGAATTAGATTTTGAAACTTCTCATTTTCCAGGTGCTACTCCAGGTAGTGGACAATTTTTCCCAAGTAAAAAATGGTATCCACATTTATATCATGAAAAGAGTGTTGTTCCTATTACAAAAGTTGAACCTGGTGATTATGTGTTTTGGCATTGTGATTTAGCTCATGAAGTTGATAAAGAACATAATGGTACATCTCATTCATCAGTGTTTTTTAATGCCCAAGTTCCACTATGTCCTTACAATATTGAAAATATGATTAGTACTAGAACTCAATTTGAAAAAGCTAGTCCTCCAGTTGATTTCATTCCTGATATGTTTGGCCAAGAGTCTCATTATGAAAAAGAATACTCTGATAATGGCGCCTCTACTAAGAATATCTTATCAGATGATGGATTAAGAGCTATGGGGTTTAAAGAATTTGATATTTCTGAAGAAGGTATTACTCCAGGCCAACGTGAAGTTAGAAAGCTGGCCAATGAAGCTATTTTTAAACATTTCGGTAAAGAAACATAACTATCAATATGATATCGATGAACTTCTTCTGATTTTATTTAAATTTCTTTCATTTTCATGTTTCATCACTTTATGTTTTTCATTTTTTATATTATTCTAATTTATTCAAATTATATTCGTTAATTAAAGTATCGTTACACCAATATACAAAACAAAAGATTCATCCAAGAATCAAGACCAAACTTGATCATCTTGAAGCCAGTTCAAAATCTTATCCCACTCATTATCATCTAATAATTCCATGAAATTACGAATATTAGATTCAGATGAATTAATATTCTTAATTGAAACATTAGTATAATTAATTTTTTTTCCATTTAAAACTCCAACTCGTTTTGGAGGTTCTTCAGTTAGTAAATAATTTCTAATTTCATCATATGTTAATTCTTTCATAGTAAATCTCACACTTCCATCATTATTTAAAATATGAATACAATCAATCATATCTCTTAACATTCCTAAACCTTTTCCGACTCTTGGTGGGAATTGAGACATACTCTCTAAAGCGTTTATACCTTGAAGAACCATTAGTAGTCTTTCATCTTGAAATTGAAGCCCTGAATTAATTAAAATATCAACTATTAGATAGGATGAAGAAGTTATCACAGAATGAGCTAGAAACCAATAATTCTTTGAAAATGATGGCAGATTTTGATTTTGGGAAAATAATTTAATTGAGATTTTTGAATAATTAACACAATCGTCTCTATGATATTTCATCCAATCTTCTTTTGATAAGTAAGAAGCCAGTGATTTTTTAACAGAAGTTATATTTTCATAACAAAGACTAAATAATAATGCTGTTTGGAACCAATATGTATTTCCAGGTTGATATAAATGATTATTCTTAAAACAATTGTTTTCTAATAATGATAGTAATGTTTTTAGATCATTATCTACTTTAAATAATTTATCTGCTTTTAGTTTACCTGAATCAGATAAATCATTGATAGGTTTTCTAAACCATGTTAATTTATTAATAAAATGTTGATAACAAAAAACACCATCATTATCAGTATTAGTAAAAATAGGTGAACATAGAGCAATTGGACTTGTAGTTTGAAAACTTCCAATTTCAATAAGAGATCTTCTACCATATGTTTCAAATGAATCAACAGCAAATAAGTTCCACCATAATCGCTTACCCAATTCAACTTCTTCTTCAGACATAGTACTTTTACTAATTGAATTTAATTTATCTAATCCCATTCTTCTAGCAACAATA
Source organism: Ambrosiozyma neoplatypodis (assembly GCA_030567495.1). Taxonomy (NCBI): domain Eukaryota; kingdom Fungi; phylum Ascomycota; class Pichiomycetes; order Pichiales; family Pichiaceae; genus Ambrosiozyma; species Ambrosiozyma neoplatypodis. Next base: position 27,705 of record JAJLSG010000362.1, on the reverse strand, counting down.
ACCATAAAATCTAAAAGAGAATAAAGATCACGAGCATCACCAAATCCATGTAATGACATATTCAGTATACAAAATGATTGTAATGCAGTTAATGAAGGAAACTGAACAAATTCTGATTTTTGAAGGCACTCCAGACTAGAAGTCAATAATAACCAACCACATTCTAACTTAGAGAAAGGTTCCAATCCAGCTTTCTTATATAATTCAGGAGAGCAATATAAAATACTGGAAGCTAGTGTTGCATATAATAAAGAAAACCAGGCATACCTGGAACGAATAAGAGATTTTAGTTTTGGATTATTTGGATATTTAAAATCAAAAACATTTAAATGGGAATTATTTTTCCAATAAATATCAACTTCAGATATGAATGTTTCTGGTACAATGGCTCCATGTAAAAATAATAATTCTTGAACATTGAAGTTAATTAATAAGAAAGTAGTAGATTTTGTAATTTTATAGAGTAATGATTTTGCATTATTTTGAGAGTTATTCCAATGACTTGAATATAAGGTAAATATAGGTGAATATGTATTATTATTATTATTATTATTATTTTGGGACCATGAATCAGGAAACTTAAGACTTTCATCCAAATAAGGTTCAATCAATTTAGTTTTTTGTTCTTCATTTGGATTAGATCCGGTAATTGATTCAGATGAAAGACCTCTAGACATGAATTGAATTTCCAATTCATACTGCTCAACACTAGCAGAATGATTAATTAAATTAGTAATTTTTGGTAACGTTATATGCCGTATTGGATTCTGATTGGATGTTTTGTTATTAGTGTTAGATAATTCAAGTTGTTTCTTCAATGATTCAATTTCAATTCTCTGTTCTTCAATTTGTGATTTCAATTTTAAATTTTCTTTCTCTAGCATACCGATATTGGGATCATTTCTTAATGAATTTGCAACAATAACAACTTCTCTTGCACAAGTATCACCCAAACCTTTCTTGATACAACTTGAACATGGTGATTTCTTATCACATTTGATTTTCTTAATAGCACATCTATGGCACGCTCTTGGAGCCCTTTGACTCAGCCTAACCTTTTGAAATTTTGGAGTAGTAGCCATAAGCTTGTCAATGATTTGATGTATGTTTTGAAAAACTTGTTTTCAAATCAACCCAAAAGTAGTAAGTACACCTGTAAATAGAAAATCAACTTAAAGGTTTCAAAGCTCAAAAACAACATTTTCAAGGCGGTGCTCGATTCGAGCCGCTTTTTAAATTTTTTTATAAATTTTTCCAAATTTCTTTAAATTAAGAGAATAGATACCAATCCAATTGAAATTAAACAGATACAAAACATAACTGATACATTGTTAAGATGTCTAAAAAAGAAAAATCACAATCAAAGAAGCAATCCAGCTCAATAACTAGTGATCCAAGATTTTCACAAATTTATAATGATCCAAGATTTAGAGCTCCAAAGAAAGATGATTTAAAAATTAAAATTGATGATAGATTTACAAAAGACGATTTAGGATTAAAACATTCAACTACTAAAGTTGATAAATATGGTAGAAAGAAAAGTGATAAGAATAAAGATTTTGATGATTTTGATAAATATTATGAAAAAGAAAAAGAAGATGAATCATCATCAGAAGATGAGGATGAAGAAGATGATAAAGAATCAATTACTCCATTGGATAGAGCTAGAGGTATAGGTATGGATTCTGATATGGATACAACTGATGAATCATCAGATGAAGAAGTGGAAGCTACAGATGCTGAAGAAGATTCAGATTTAGAAATTGAAGAAGAAAAACCACCTGAAGGTGAACCAACATCAACATTTGCAGCTGTTAATATGGATTGGGATCATATTACATCAACTGATTTATTTGCAACATTTTCAAGTTTTGCTCCTAAAGGAGGTAGAATTGAAAGTATTAATATATTTCCTTCTGAATTTGGTAAACAAAGAATGCAACAAGAAGATATGGAAGGTCCATCTAGAGATTTATTTAAAGCTGAAAAAAAAGAAAATCAATCAGATTCTGAAGAATCAGATGATGAAGATTTAGATATTGAAGCTGCTACTAAAAAATTATATAAAGAAGATGATGGTGTTGATTATAATTCTAAAGCTTTAAGAAAATATCAATTACAAAGATTAAGATATTATTATGCTATTGTTAAATGTAATTCAGTTGAAGCATCTAAAATAATTTATGAAAGTTGTGATGGTACAGAATATGAATCAACTGCTAATATATTTGATTTAAGATATGTTCCCGAAGATATGCCGTTTGATGATGAACCAAGAGATAGTTGTGTGAAAGTTCCATCTACTTATAAACCAAGTGAATTTTCAACAGATGCTTTACAACATTCAAAAGTGAAATTATCATGGGATGAAACACCAGCTGAAAGACAAAAAATGCAAACTAGAGCTTTTTCTCAAAAAGAAATTGAAGAAATGGATTTTAAAGCTTATTTAGCATCTGATTCTGAAAGTGAAAATGAAGAAGAATTAAAAGATAAATATAAAAACTTAGCTTCAAGCTCATCAAAAATTGCTGATATAGATATATTTGGAGAAAAAGAGGATGATGGAGAAGGTGATATTGATATGGAAATTACTTTTACTCCTGGTTTAGCTGGTAAAACTGAAGAAGAAGATGATGAAAAAACTAATGAAGACAAGAGTACCATACTTTCATATAAAGATAAAGAAAGAGAAAGACGTAAGAAGAGAAAAGAAAGAGTCAAAGAATTAAAGAAAGAACAACAACTAGCTAAACAAGAAAAGAAGAAAGAATTTAGAAATGCTCAAAATAAGAAGAAGAGAGGTGAAACTACTGAAGAAGAAGAAAAATCAAAGAAACAATTAGAAAATATAATGAAAGATGATAAAGAAGATGAACATTTCAATATGAAAGAAATATTAAAAGCTGAAAAACAAAAGAAAAAGAAAAGTAAGAAAGGTAAGAAATCATCAACAACTGAATCTACTGAATCCAAATCAGATATTGATGCTAAACTTAAACTTGATGATAGATTCAATGAAATCTTTGAAGATCATAGATTTGCAATTGATCCAACAAGCAGTGAATTTAAAGATACACCTGTTATGCAAAATATTTTGAAAGAAACTCAAAAGAAACAAAAGAAACATAAAACTGATAAGAAAGATAAAAAGAGAAAGCATGATAAAGTTGAAGGTTCAAAACATGAATTAGGAAACTTAGTTAATAAAATTAAAAAGAAAGCTAAGAAATAAACTCTATATAATGTACTTTTTTGTTCATCATTTTTAATTTTAAAATATTAATAGAATCTGTAAATTATTATTAGAAAATAAAGTTAAGGCCGTAAATTAAAATAAAAAAAAAACTACTACATGAAATATAATACGAATGATATCTAATTTATAATGTGTAGTTTAACTCAAAAATAATGGGCGAAATAATTGTACAAAACAAAAATAATAATAATAAAAAAAACGTTAAATGAAACAGAAAAATGATAAAAGTAAAGAAAAATGATAGTAAAAAGTATTTAAAAAGAGTCTATTAAATTATGACAATGTAATTAATTAATTATATTATAAAATGGAATCAATCATTTTTTTTCTTTCTTTTCCTTCTTATGTTTCTTATCCTTTTTATCCTTCTTTTCCTTTTTATCCTTTTTATCCTTCTTTTCTTTCTTAGATTTCTTTTCTGATTTTTCTTCATCATCATCTTCATCTCTCTTTCTCTTTTTATCCTTCTTTTCTTTCTTTTCCTTTTTATCTTTCTTTTCTTTCTTCTTAGATTTCTTTTCAGCTTCTTCGTCTTCATCTTCATCATCTGAATCAGCAGTAGCAGAAGTCATTGTAACATCAACGGTATCTGCATCAGCATTATAAGCTCTTGATTCAGTAATCTCCACTTTTTGTTGATCTTTGGAAATTTTAGTAGTTCTTAAATCTCTACCTTCTAAAGCACTTAATCTTGATTCAACCTTAGCTCTAACAGATAAACCATAATCACCAGAATCATCTCTTTCTTCAGCTAAAGCATCATATCTTAAAGCAACAGCAGCTTTAGCAGCTAAAACTCTAGCAATCTTACCCTTATTTTTACCAGTAGCTTGACCAACTAAAGAAGCATGGTATAATAAACCATATTTTGGTGTATCATGTTTAGTTTTTAAAGCTCTAAAAAGTGCTTTTTCAGCACCTAAAATTTGTATAGTTGAAGCAGGAGCTTTAGCTAACGATATTAAAGAACCAGCATGAGCAATTAATCTAGCACCAACTAATTCACCAACTAAAGAGGTTAAATTTGGAGCAATAGCCTTCATTCTTGAAGATAAGTAATTTGATAATTGTTCTCTATAAGCAGCAAAATCAACAATTTGTTCAGCTAAAGCTTTAATATTATTTAAATCATCTTCAGTAATTTCAGTACCCATTGAAACTTCAGCAGCAGATTTAACTTGAGTTTCAACTTCTTCTGGTAAAATTTCACTGAAATCAGTTTCAGATGCACTTGATCTATAACCCATATGTAAAATAATTCTAGCATAAGCAACTGAATCAGTAATAATCTTAGCTAATTCAGGGAAATGCCAACCATACCATTCTTTACATCTCATAGCATATGTATTTAATTCTTTATCTAAATCATCTAATAAAGCAATTGCTTGAACAATCATAGTATCAACTTTATCAGCACTGAATTTTAATTTATGTCTACCAATAGAATGAGCTAAACCTAAAGACATTGTTGATAAATCTTTATCATTCATACCAGGTAATAATTCAGGTAAGTATTCTCTAATAGCTCTATAGATATCTAAAGTTGCTGCATCAGAAACAACTGAAAAATTTAATCCTAATTTATTAATTGAATTAGCTAATTTAGTATCAGAAACAATTAAAGTTGATTTTTTATCAGATTTTGCACCATCTAATAATTTTTGTAATTGATCAGAAACTTTACCTTCATAAACAGATGTAGCTTCTTCTAAAGCATTACTAGCAGATGAAAATTTTGAGAAAGCTGCAATTTTAAATTGTTTTAAAACTTTTTCAGATGAGTTTAAATCTGTTAATAAAGATGATGATTTATAAATCTTTTTATCGGAAGCTTTGAATAAAGCATAACCGGCAGCAGTTTCAGAAAGAACGTAAGACATTTTGAATGTTGTTATTATCTTTCAGAACTGATAAATTGTAAGAATTCTGATTATAGGAAAGATTTTAATAGTAATGTTTTTAACTATCTCTAATAGTTTTTTTTTTCAAAAAAAAAAAAAATTTTTAGTCGTGCGAAAACTAGAGAAATTCCAGGGCTGTGCAGCATATTGGTTGCGACAGAGAATTTGTGGTATGGTACTTTATTTTGATTTTGAAACAGTTATTTAGCTTATAGATGATTACACGTAGTTATAGATGAATTTTATAAAGTATCTAAGCTGGAACAATTCGAAAATAGAGGGAAGAAAGAGACAGGGCGAAAGACGAGAGATGCTACAACTTTAATCAAAGTAATTTCAAAAACAGATTTAAATATAATTTAAGTAAAGTATAAATAATTAAAAACAAAATATAAAATGAAAAATTCGAATTTATCCATATATATATATCATCAATTCAATTCAATTTGGATGCTAACCGGCGCACTAGACATCTCATCGGGTTATAATTCGTAAAAAATAGATTAGAATTTAGCAACAACTTTAGCAAATTCACTTCCTTGAATATTAGCAATTTTCTTTTCTAAATCAGTTGGTTGTCTTGAACCATCTGGACCAGCAACAGTACCAGCACCCCATGGTGTAGCACCTTTAACTTCAGTTAAGTTAGTTAATTCTGCAAATGCAGCACCATAACCTAATGGAACAAAAATCATACCATGATGAGTAAAAGTTGATAAAGCATTAATAATAGTTGCTTCACTACCACCACCAGTACCAGTTGAAGAAAAAGCAGCAACTGGTTTATGATATAAAGCACCTGAAGCCCATAAACCACCTGTTGAATCAATAAAAGCTTTTAATTGGGCTGGAAAGTTACCATATCTAGTTGGGATACCAAAGACTAAACCATCATATTCTGGTAATTTATCAGCAGAGATGATTGGGAAATCTGGTCTTGCTGGTGCATGTAAAACTTTCAAAATTTCAGGAGATAAAGTTTCTGGAACTTGATAAATATCAGCAATTGCACCTTGAGATTCTAAACCAACCTTAACTTCTTTAGCTAAGGTAGCAATATGGTGGTATAATGAGTAGATAACGATAGCGACTTTCTTTGCCATTGTGAGTGTATATATTAATCAATTGATTGATAAAAAAGAAGTTGAAGTTGGTAAATCTGAAAAATGTGGATTTCCCCAGGTTTTTATAGTTTTTATAGCTGTGGAAATTGTAGTTTATAAGAAATTAGTAATGGTGCGGCGCACTTAGTAAATTCGATTATTAATTAAGAATATATATATTCTAGTATTTATAATCTTTATAATCATTAATAATTGGATATAGGTTGGAATGATCAATTGCTGTCTTAAGTCTTGACTCTTAAGTAGTATCAATTAAACCCATTGGGACGTGTGGCGCACCACCAAATTCTGCTTTGCTGCGCCGCGTGTTGACCTTGTGTGTTGTTCAATATTGTTTGATCAGTTGGTGGTTTTGCTTGTACTTTACTTCCACACCAATTCCTACACAGACAACTAAACAACATGAAATCGTTATTATCAACATTGCTATTGCTGCTCTCTGTTTCGAGTGCTTTGCATTTCTATGTTGAAACAGGTGAAACAAAATGTTTTTATGAAGAACTTCCAAGAGATACAATAGCTGTTGGTAAATTCGAACTTTATGAATATGATTCAAAAACTGATGATTATATAGAAGTTAACAATTTACAAATGGAAATCACAGTCGATGAAACTTTTGATCATGATCATAGAGTTGTTAATCAAAAATCTCAAGCAATTGGTCAATTCACATTTACTTCATTAGATTCTGGTGAACATAAATTTTGTTTAACTCCAAAACATACAAATTGGGTTAGTAAAGCTAAACATAGAATCTTTTTTGATTTAGCTGTTGGTGATGCTAAACCATTGACGGATTCAAAAAGAACTGGTGATGTTCATTATTTAACTTCAAAAACAAATGAATTAATTAGAAAATTAAAAGAAATTAGAAGAGAACAATCATTATTTAGAGAAAGAGAAGCTTTATTTAGAGATGCTTCAGAAGCTGTTAATAACGGTAGTGTCAAATGGACAATCATTCAAATCATTGTGTTGGTTGGTACTTGTTTTTGGCAATTAACTTATTTGAAAGGTTTCTTTGTTAAACAAAAGATTGTCTAATTTTTTGGTGTTTGCTTGTATTTCCTTTTTTTATTTAATCTCTGTATTTTATTATCCTTTTTTTTAATGAAAATTTTGTTCCATATATATATATTTTGAAGATAAATCTTTTTATTGAATTTGTAAATTAATGTTCAGGAAATTTGAAACCCGAATAAAGAAATTTAGCGTGTAAAATGAACCCCGAGATTTTCAAGAAGAAAAATTCAATTTGAACTTTAAGAACAACTTAAAGCCAACCAACTTCTTCTTAACTTTCATTCTTTAATCATTCAGATAATTAACTATGGCCGATTTATCAAAAGAAGAACTAATCCAAAAATTAAAGTCACTTGAGATTGAAAACAACTCTTTGAAATCAAAATTAAAAAACAATCAAATTAAAATTTCAAATAACTTCCTACCATCATCTTTACCTTTAACATCAGATGAATATAGAAGATACGGAAGACAAATTCAAGTTCCAGAACTAGGTATCTCATCACAAATTAAATTAAAAAATTCTTCAATTTTAGTTATAGGAGCAGGTGGACTTGGATGTCCTGCATTATTATATTTAGTTGGATCAGGTATTGGTAAGATTGGTATTGTTGATCATGATACAGTTGATATTACAAATTTACATAGACAAGTTTTACATGATACTGAAACTGTTGGATTATTTAAATGTGAAAGTGCTAAATTAAAATTAAATAAATTAAATCCAAATGTTAATATTATAACTTATCCTGAACCAATTTCAAATTTAAATTCATTTAAAATTATTGAAAATTATGATTTGATTTTAGATTGTACTGATAATCCAACTACTAGATATTTAATCAATGATGTTTGTGTTATTTTAAAAAAAACAATTGTTTCTGGTTCAGGTTTAAAAACTGAAGGTCAATTATCAATTTTAAATTTTCAAAATTATGGTCCATGTTATAGATGTTTTTATCCAACTCCTCCACCACCTAATTCAGTCACTTCATGTTCAGATGGTGGTGTTATAGGACCTTGTATTGGTTTAGTTGGTGTTATGATGGCTTGTGAAACTATCAAAATTATATCTGGTTTTTATACAGAAGATAATTTTAAACCTTATCTAACAGCTTATTCAGGTTATGGACCATTACAGAACATGAGAACATTTAAAATGAGAGGTAGATCAAATAAATGTAAAGTTTGTAATGAAGAAACAAAAGAAATTACAAGAGAATTAATTGAATCTGGTGAAATGGATTATCATGTTTGGTGTGGTTCAATAAATTATCAAGTTTTAAATGATGATGAAAGAATTACTGTTAATCAATTACAAGATATTTTAAAAAATAATAATAATAATAAAGATTTAATACTTTTAGATGTTCGTCCTAAAGAACAATTTGAAATTGGACATATTGAAAATTCAAAAAATATTCCTTATAATCAATTAACTAAATTAAAATCATTAGATGAAATTTTACCTAATTATAATAATGAGAATATTTATGTAATTTGTAGATTTGGTAGAGATTCACAATTAAGTGTTAAATCTATAAAAGATCAATTTGGTTTAACTAAAGTTTGGGATGTTAAAGATGGTATAAATAAATGGGCTACTGAAATTGATGATAAATTTCCTGTGTATTGGTAATACTTTAATACTTTTTTTTTAAGAAAATATAATTAATAATAATAATAATAATAATAATAATAAACAAATCAATAATTTACATAATAAACTAATAAAGACAAAATGTACAAATAAACATAAAAAAATAAAAAAAATAAAAAATAAAAATCATCGAAATTCAATTTTAGCAGTTGATAATTTTTCAACAACAACTAAACCATTACCAAAACTAGAAGCCATCAATCCAGGTAAGCTTGGTTCATTATTCAAAGCACAAGATAAAACAAGAACTGAATTATCAATAGAATTATCATTTGAATTGCCATTTGAATTTGTTTCATCATCACCTCTAGCATCTAATTTAAAATTTAAATTTAATTTAAATTTATTTTCATTCTTTAATCCGATTCTATTCATTTTCAAAATTCTTAATGATGTCTTCTTTTGAGTTGATTTAGGTTGAAGTAATAATCTTCTAAAATAATTAAATAATCTAATTGAACCATTAAAATGACCTGATAAAACTAAATGTGAATAATCTGAAATACCTAGTGCATTAATTGGTTCTTCTAATGTATCATAAGTATCACGAGTTGAACTTTCTCTAACTGTAAGAACTTTAATTCTGTCTTGATGATCAGCATATAAAAATGAATCTAATAAAGCTGAATATTCACATTGTTTAACTATTGATTTATCTCTTACAATTTGACTCTGTAATGAAAAATTATTCAAGTCAACTAAGAAATTTGTGAAATTATTAGATGTAATAAAAGCAACATTAGGTGATATTTTTTCATCATTACAAAACATTTTATTTGAATAACAAGTTGAAATATGATAAATTGTACCAACTGATAAAGGATGAATATAAAGTGGACTTTCAGGTGATGTTAAATTAAATTCAGCTATAAATCCATCATTTAATCCACAAATCACTGTTTCATTTGAAGTCCAATCAATTGAAAATATTTTAAAATCGGGTATTTTGAGTTCAACAGAACATCTAATTATTTTGTAATATAAATGATCAGTTTTTTCTAATAATTTAGGATTCACTTTTAATATACCTGCTGAACCATCTTGAAAAACACAGGCTAATAAATTCTCATCTAATGATGGATCGGTACATGGGAGCCATTTCATTCTAATAATTGAACCTTTATTGAAATATAACTTCTTATTAAGATTTAATGTTTGTTTAGCTATATCATATTCATAAATAAATAAGCCTGAATTAAAAGCATCTTTGTAAGAAACTGATAATTTATTCATTTTTGTAATATTTAAATCACTTGGTTTTTCAAAATGTAATCCATGTGAATAAACTGAAACTAAAAGATATTTCTTACTTCCATCAATTGTTTTATCAAACCAAGTTGTGACTAATGGTAACCCACCACAATTGAAAACAAATCCCGATCTATGGTTATTATTTTTTGGAAATGAAACAGGCTTGAAATTACCTTGTAAATGATGAGTAGTATTAGAAGTTTCTTCTTCTTTGGTTAATGACCCAGTCATATTTAAAGATAATTTATTAATTAAAGGTAAATCAATTTCAAATTGTTGTTTACTAACTTGCATATATTGAGAATCTGGAACATTAGGTAATCCATCTAAATTATTTAATTCAATATTATCAAATGCATTTTCACTAAAATTATAATAATTACTGAATATAGGAGTATCAAAAACTTCAAGTTTCTTTTTAAAATAATTAGTTAATCCATGATACTGTAAAGCTTTAGCATCACAACTAGGTCTTGATTTCTTACTACCACTTGCAATAAATTGTTTTCTATTTTTAAAAAGTAATGATTCTTCATCAAAATAACGTTCGATAATTTTATCAGCTTCTTTAGTAGTTAGTTTATCAGGTGAAATTGAAATTACACCTAAACCTGTATTGTCAGCGGATTTTTCAATATTTTTTTTCTTTGGAACAGTATTAGGATCTTTTGGTTTATTTTTACCACCTTTCTTACGTCCACGTTTTTTCTTTTCTACTGGGGCATGTTTCTCTGCATTAATAAGTGCTGTTGCACTTAATTCAAGTAAATCTTCAGCTATAACCATTGGTTCAACATCATCAACATCTGGTTCATCATCAGGTTGATCAGTAGGTCTGAATTCATCATCATCACCATCTGAAATATCATCAGCAGATCTCATCACAACATCACCATCATTATCGTGTTCATTCTCTATATGTTGAACTTGAGATCTTGATTTACGTATTGGACGTCTTGAACGTCTTGGTGTTATATCAATTGAATTATGTGATGTTTGTTGTTGAGGTTGAGGTTGTGAGTTTGAAGTGATTTCATCTTCTTCATCCAATTCTAATTCAATGTTATTTATTTCTTGTTGTTGTTGTATAGGTTTTATAACATTTTTAATTGTCGCTGTTGTTTTAGTAGAGCCATTATTCTTAGGTGGTCTTCCTCTTCTCTTAGGGGTAGAAATCGATTGATTTCCATTAGTTGTGTTGCTGCTGTCTTCAACTGATGAATTTGATGTTGTTTCTTTGGATTTAGATGTAGCAGAGCTTTCAGTTGGAGATTTGGGGTTCTTTCTTGGTCGTCCTCTTGGTGGCATTATAAACTGAGTACAAATTCGACTGGTATGGTGGTATGGATTAAAGTAGCTTAATGACTTACTTTAAGAACAGTAATGATGTGAAAACACGTCTTGTTCTAGTAAGTTAATCATTCATCACGTACCAAATGATTTCAGCGCTTTTTACCAGAATTCCTCAAAGTGCGGCTCGTTTCTAGTTAAAACAACTTATTTGATTTATTTGATTTATTTGATTTATTTAAAAAGATATAAATGTATAAAAAATAATAAAGTAATAAAGTAAGAAATAAAGAAACTCAAATAGCAAGTATTATATATATTAAATCAATTAATAATTTTCAGATTCTGTTTTTTCTAAAGCTTGTTTAAAATCTTGAATTAAATCTTCTGGATTTTCAATACCAACAGAAACTCTTAATAAAGTTCTTCTTTCATGTTTATCACTCATTGGTCTCCATTCAATCAATGATTCAACACCACCTAAAGAAGTAGCATGATCAAAATATTTTAATTTTGATGGGAATCTTTTTGATTGTTCTTCAGTTGAAAATTCAAGTGAAAAAACTGGAGTATCACCACCTTTTAATTGTTCTTTAACAAATGAATCAGTTTGTAATGAACTATGATGAAGTTTAGCTAATTTAGGGTAATTCTTTTGATTATCAGCTAACCATTTAACTAATTTAGTTGCACTAGTTGATTGTCTTTGAATTCTAACTTCATAAGTTCTTAATGATCTAATAATTAAATAAGCTTCTAAATTACCAATGTTAGAACCTAAAAAGACTCTATCTTGAACTAATTGATTTTTAACTTTAATATCTTTAGTAACTAAAACACCAGCTAATAAATCAGAATGACCACCAAAATATTTTGTAGCAGAATGTAAAACTAAATCAACATCATAATCAAATGGGTTACTTAATGGTGGAGGAGCAAAAGTAGCATCAACCAGAATCTTAGCACCTTTTTGTTTAGCAATCTTTGAGTAATAAGCTAAATCATGAACATAAGCATAAGGATTTTGTGGAGTTTCAATATGAACTAAATCACCTTCTTGTAATTTATCAACTTCATCAAGACCTAATTGAATCAATCCATAATTTCTTTTCCAGATATCTAAAATACCATGGATACCATGATAACCATCACCAATTAAAACTCTTTTTGGATTTAAATAAGTTAAAGCAGCAACAAAAGCAGCTAAACCATTATTATAGATAACAGCTTCACCTTCTAACAAGTCACCTAAAACAGCTTCGGCTTTAGAAGAATTTGGATGTGATAAACGTGAATAAAATGGTCTACCACTAATGATATCTTCAGATGTTTTATCAACAGCTAAAATATAATCTTCTGGATTATCAGGATATCTAAAAGTAGTAGTAACATTAATTGGTTGAACAACATCAATTGTTCTTTTATGTTTTTCATCACCATCAGAGTGAACTAATCTTGTTGATAAACCAGTCATAATAAATTAATCTAAATTGTTTTTTTTTGTAAGTGAATAAGCAACTCAATTGAATAAATTAAAATGAATCAAAATGAAAAAAAGCAGAATAAAGGAATAAAGGAGGTTTAAATACACAAAATGGATTTCAAAATACTCTGTATTAACTCGCTAATTATAGCTGATTTTCAGTTTAATATGGCGTTATACCAGATGGTTTGAAGAGCAATTCGACATGTTTACTTGTTTCAATGGTACTTCTGGGTGGCCACAGTAGGCATTTCCTGATTATGCTATTCTATGCTATATACACAGTTGCATGTATGAACACTTATATCGACCGAATTACTCTTGAACTGGTACAAACTCAAGAAAATGTACAAAATTTGGGGAATTGAAATTGTGGCACTTTTTAACTCCGAAGGCCGAGCAGGGCGGTGCACGTCGATCGGTCGGTCGGTCGGTCGGTCGATTGGCGACGCGTCGGCGGCACAGCCTTGAAAAGTATTTTTTTAAAAAAATATTTAATTTTTCAAACTGATTCTATTTACTATAACTACCTTTAATTTCAACAGAGATCATATAGAATTTATACTCAAAATGGCTAGAAGAGGAGGTACTAGAGGTGCCAACAACAATAACAACAGCAGCAACAACAACAACAATTCTGAAAGAAGAAGACCTAAGAAAAAATCATCAAAAAAGAAATCTCAATCAAGACTTCAAGATGCATTTAGATTAGCTGAACAAGAAGAAAATGGATATCAATCAAATGATGAGAATGATTTAATGCATGATAGTGATTCAGGTATGAAATCTCATGGAGCAATTTTAAATATTAGAAGAAAAATTGAAGGTACAGCAAATAGTAATAATGATGATGATTCAGAAGATGATTTTGAAGATGAAGAACTTGATTCTGATGAAGCTTTAACTTCTGATGATGATTATGATGTTTTAAATTCTAAATTTTCACAAACTTTAAGAGATAAAAAGAAATATAGTAAATCAAATGATGATGATGAAGAAGAAGAAGAAGGTTATGATAGTATCGATGAAAAAGATTTAATTCCATTATCTGAAGTTTGGGATAGAGATGATAATGATATGCAAGAAACTAAGAAATTAGGTTTAAAAGCTTCTGATAACGATATTGTTTTAAATGATGATGATGATGAAAGTGAAAGTGAATCTGAAAGTGATGATGAAAGTGAAAGTGAGAGTGAAGAAGAAGAAGAAGATGATGATGATCCATTTGATGATTTAGAAGATGAGGATGCAGATGGTGATTTAGAAGCATTTGTTAACAAATTAGCCCCAAAGAAACTCAGAAAATCAAAAAATAAATTATTAGTTAATGATAAAACAGAAGAAAATTTATTTGGTTTATCAACCTCAGGTAAAAAATTATCAATTGCAGATATGATGAAAGATATAGATGATGAAACAAATGAAGAAGCAATCTTACTTCCAAATTCAAAAAGTGAACAAGATGATGTCGATAGTGAAGATGAATCAAATAAAGCATTTAATGTTCCATTACCACAGCGTATTCAACAACGTAATGAAAGAAAGGCAGCTTATGAAATTCAAAAAGATGATGTTGAAAAATGGACTGATACAATTCAATCTAATAGACAAGCTGAAGTTTTAAAATTTTCTGAAACTAAAGCTAATCATAATCAACCTTCATCATTTAAACCAATTGATAAACCATTAAATGAATTAGATTCTAAGTTAGATGCTATACTTGAACAATCAAATCTTGAATCTAAAAAAGCTGATGATTTATTTGAAAATATTGAAACTGCTAAATTAACAAAAGCTGAAATGTCTAAACGTACAAATGAATTAAGATTAATGAGAGAATTAATGTATAGAGGTCAAAAAGATTCTAAAAGATTGAAAAAAATTAAATCTAAAACTTATAGACAAAAATTAAGAAAAGAAAGACAAAAGAATCAAGCATTAGTTGAAGGTTCAGATGCAGAAATTGATGAAGAAGATGCAGATTATCAAAGAGCTAAAGAAAGAATGTCTTTAAAACATAAAAATACATCAAAATGGTCCAAATCAATGATTAAATCAGGTATGGCAAAAGATAAAGAAAATAGAGATGAAATGGAAGAAATGTTAAGACAAGGTGAAAAGTTAAGATTAAAACAATTAGGTAAAAATGAAAATGAAAGTAGTGATGATGATCGTGATTTATCTGATATTGAAAAAAATAATCAAAGTGATGATGATGAAGATATTGAAAATGATTCTAATCAAAGACAAAAATTAGGTAAAGGTGTGATGAATATGGATTTTATGAAGAATGCTGAAAAAAGAGAAAAATTAGAGAATTTAAAAGATATTGAAGAATTAAAGAATTATAAAGAATCTGGTAATTCATTAGATAAAGCTGAATTTGAACAAAAAGAGACAAGTTCTAATATTAATTTAAATCAAGGTAGAAGAGTTTATACCCCAAGTGCTGCTATTGCTGCTGAATTGGCTAATAAAGTTAATAAAGAAGTTTTAGATGAAGTTGAAGACGATGAAGCTAATAACTTAAATAATAGATTAAAAAATAAAGTGAATAAAAAAGAAAATATTAAAAAATCACAAAATAAGAAACAGCAATCTAATCCTCTTTCTAATCAAAAACAAATTTCAGAAGAAGAAGAAGAAATAAATCCATGGTTACAAGATGATGATGATGAAGAAAAACAACAACAAGCTAGCCATAAGTCTAGAAAAATTAAAGTGATAGATGAATCATCTTCTAAATTAGAAAAATCAGCTGCTAAAATAGCTAAAAAATCAAATAATAAGAAAAGATCAAGTTCTAAAGCTCAATTAGATGATGATATTGTTATTGATACAACTGAAACTTTAGCTATAATAGATCCATTAAGACAACAAGATGAAGATTATGAAGGTGATGCTACATCGAATAAAGACATTAAAATGTTCAAGCAAAAAGATTTAATTAAAGAAGCATTTGCAGGTGATGATGTGGTAATGGAGGAATTCAATCAAGAAAAGAAACAAGTCGAAGATGAGGAAGGTGATCAAGAGCTTGATTTAACATTACCAGGTTGGGGTTCATGGTCTAACTCAAATTCAACTAAGAAGAAGAAGATAGTTAAAACTGTTCAAGGTGTTACTTCTAAGAACAAAAGAAAGGATAAAAATAAGAAGAATGTTATTATTAATGAAAAAGTTAATAAAAAGAATTCCAAATATCAAGCTACAGCAGTTCCTTATCCATTTGAAACTAGAGAACAATATGAAAGATCATTAAGAATGCCATTAGGACAAGAATGGGTTTCTAGAGAATCACATCAAAAATTAACTATGCCTAAAGTTATCGCAAAACATGGTAATGTTATTGATCCTTTAAAAGCTCCAAATAAATAGGTATTTTCTTTCAATTTTTTAATTGTTTTGTATTTTATAAATGTATACTAATTTAATTTATTAATCAATGCATAGAAAAAGAAAAAGACGATATATAGAACTAGCTAAAACATTGATAATCAGATAAAAAAATAACAAAAATTATCAATCTCGTAAAATAAAAAGGAATGTATAAGAAAAATGAGGAAGACAAGAACTAAATTAAAGAAAGTGCTGTTATATAAAGGGTATACCTGAGACATTGTATAAAAAAACTTATATATGATAAAACAGTATATGTTGATAGTAAACCTGAACTTATACCTTGAAAGTTGTAACTGATTAAATGGAATTAATGTAGAAGTTGACAAAATGAAACGGTTAAAGAAGCATAATATATCTATATGTATACTCTTCTTTAACAACAAAAATAAGAACTAAAGGAAATGAAGGAAGGAATTAATTATGGGAATGGAGATTAATAAAATTAAATCCAAATACAATTTAATAATTTTATATATTGATCTAATAATTTCCTGAATTGAAACATAGTTAATATCTGTGATATATGATTTATTGGTTTAACAACTCTTCAATATCTGGAGCAATTTTCAATGGAGTTTTAATGGAACCATATCTTTGAAAAACGTTACCTTCCTTATCAATCAAGAATTTTTCGAAGTTCCATTTAATAACTTTTAATCCAAACATTCCTGTTTTTTCTTGCTTCAGCCATTTGTATAATTCATTTTCATTAGGGCCATTAACCTCAACTTTACCCATTATAGGAAATTGAACATCATATTTAGAGAAACAAAATGATAAGATTTCTTCTTCTGAACCTGGCTCTTGACTAAATTGGTTACAAGGGAAAGCAATAACTTCTAAACCTTGATTATTATACTTTAGATGTAAATCTTCTAACTCTTTATATTGTTTAGTGAAACCACATTTTGAAGCAGTATTCACTATTAAAACCACTTTCCCTTTCAAGTCTTTAAATGGATATTCTTTTCCATAAATATCTAATGGAGAGAAATTATAAAATTCAGAAGTTTGATCAGAAGTAGACATTGTTAATTTATTTGAATTTATGAAAAGTATGATATATTGAGTGATTATAATCAATTAAACTGAATCTAATTAAGTTAATTTGTAATTTTTGAAGAAAAAATGGTTCGGATGATGGGGGGAAGGTCTAGTTTATATAATTAATTTTTGGAATTGATGTTAGAGCCTTAAAGGGGTGAGGTCCAATACGTTGTTGTAACTTGTAAGGGCTTGAATAATTGATGATAATTAAATTGATATATAGATTTATGACTATTTTAGGATTATTAGGTGGAGTTTCTTGTATATCGATCGGAACTAGGATTTTTAAATTATCTTTTCGGTTAAGAATTCTCTTGTAAAAATATTGAAAATGCAAGTATATGATTCACTGTGAATTCAAGTAATTGAAATGAAATTGGTGTACTTCTAGTATTAATCCAATTGATATCAGAAGTTCCTATAAAATTGTGTTAATTTCTGTTATTCTAGCTAAAATGTGAGGTTCAACCGTTCGAAATAGGAAATTCGAATCTGGGTAAATCTTTCGATTGCAGCAGCCTAAAGGCCTGAGCCACGTTCTAACGGCCGGAGGGGCAGATTTATCAGCTCATCCCTGCAACAGCAAGTGCAGGGGCCACGTACCCGGTAGAATTCTGTTTGATCCTCGCCGCTCGACGGCGTTCCTCCTGGCACCACGCACACTGCGGCACACAACTGGGCTCTGGGGCTCTAGGGCGCCTGCAAAACACACCATATAAATTTTGCGTGCGGCACTTCCAACGGTGCCGGAGATCTGGCTAAGATTTACTTCGACGCAGGTTTTCAGCATTTGGAAATTGACCAATGAGAGATTGCATAGAGAGCCGCAAATTGAGAGCCATATTGGTTAAAAATGGCTATCCCTTGATCCCTTTTTGTGTTTTATAGGTTTTTAAACTCCTATTCACTAGCTGCCATATAAAACTAATTATACTACAATCTTGTGATTAAGTTTACAGGTATATATGTTGTATTGACGTACGGACACTCTATAGCCTTGACTTAAATAATAATGAGCTCATCATTTATTTGAAGCCTTGAACCTGGAAAATGTAAAACTCATGGATAAAACTTCAGGATTTGGAAATTTCTAAAGGTTTGAAAAATGACATTTACAAATCACCTAAGTAGCAAATACCCAGAGAAAAATTAAACTTAAGATTACATGTATACATGTATAGATGATTTAAATCTAAATGTATCTACTATAGTACTATACCTACCCACGTACTGCATGAATTATAATTCATTAATTAATTGGAATTATTTAATTATTATAAATACAAAATCGTCATGCTACCTATGCATGTAACATGTACCGTACAGATCAGTCCGTGGAATCAATGATAGCTTTTGAAAGATTACCAAGAAATTTAGATAATTCATGAAACAATTAAATTCTTATAATAAATGGAGAGCTCAGAGCAATATGGGCTTTATAGAAGAAAATATGAAAATAACTAAGAGTGAACTTCATATAACTTGATATAAGTAAGAGCCTATTAAAAGGTATGTATGTGATGAATCTGATGAATCTGATGATCATTTAATTCTGAAAGATTTACAAATTAAATCTGCATACATGGTATATAGGATAAAATAAAATTATAACACAATTAATACATGTATTATGCACAATTACTATAGCTTAAAAGTTATATGCAATCCAAGAAATGGTGGAAAGGGGGGAAATGGAACCACTACAATCTAATATTTCATTTAAGACAGTATATCGTTTTAACTTATATAATTCCTTGAGTTTCCAAAAGATATATATCCACAGCTATAGAGCCTAGCTAGAGGGAAATTCTTAAAAAAAGAACGATGAGCTTAATCAGATCAGATCCAGAATCCCGTCCGATATTTTTACAACTGGGACTCAGGAGTCAGGGGAACCAAATTAACAAGGTTGGGAACTTCAATTGGATAATAACTAGTATTGGATACATGCATATATAGGGGTTGTATGTTAACGTTACATACATATGTTTAAGCTTTTACCGTTATCTTTGAATCCTATGACTACGTAGTGAATTAAGTGATCTGAAGATACAGATATCAATCGATCAATTAATTAATTAACGATTTTAATTTTAATATATGATAAATATTATTAATTAAATGAAAAATTTAAAATTCAAAGGTCCATATTATAGTGATCTTCACACATTTAAATCCTAGATTATAGATGGCATATACCTATTGTAACAGAAAGAGCAGGTCTAAGATAAACAATTGAAAAAGTGCTAGCTTATATTAAAGTAAGATAAAAAAGAGATGATAACAAATAACAAGAATAACAAATAACAAATAACAAGAATAATTAACAATAATAATGAGAAATAATAATAATGATTAAGAATTATTCAGAAAAATAATTTAGTATACAATAATAATAACAATTCAAAACCCAAACAAGGCTGAAAATCAAAAATAAGAAGGAGAAAACAACTCAATTATAGACAAAAAATCAAACCAAACCAGTTCCGTTCTTATATATATGGACGTTTAAAATAGATCATGATGATTCAATGGAACCAGCACCAGAACCAGAACCAGAACCTTTTTCAAGTACTCTTCTGAGTTCTCTCATCATAACACGATTCTTAGAATTTAATCTTAAATGTTCATCATTTTGAACTAACACATTATGTAAATCAATTGTTTCAACAATTGCTGATCTACAAAATCTAACAGCTTCTTCACGATCATAAATATTATTATCAAGCATAGAATTAATTTTAGCTAATTTAACATTAGTTGTGGTAATATGATCTTTGATAGATGGGATAATTTTACTTAAATCAGGTTCTTTATCTGCCTTTTCATTGGATAATTGAGTTTCAACTCTTGTTTTAATCGTTCTAGCAACAGCTCTTAATGAACGGTTAGGTTCCTGTTCATATTTTTGGTTTTCTTCAGGAATTAATTGAATAGCTTTTAATAATTCACCTTCGACAATTGGGCCAGTTAAAGTAGCACCATTTTCAACTAAAGTTTTCATATGTTGTTCAGTAACACGAGATGCTTTTGGAAATTTATTATAAAGTGCTGTTCTTCTTGATAAATTAACAATTGGATTACCCTCTTGAACTTTATTGTATATTTTTTGTCTTGCATTCCACCAATCATTAAATGTAGTTTTACTGATATTAAAACTTGGATTTCTAGCTGCAACAGTTCTAACAAAATCGATTTGAGTAACATATTGACCATTACCACTATTATAGTTTTCTTCAAATTCAATTAATAAGTTGTACTTTTCTTCTAAAGTAGCTCTTCTTTTACCATTTAAAGAACGATGTCTTTTAGTTGAATCGTCATGATCAGCTTCGTTTGAATCAATTTTATGTTCAACTTGAACATGATTTTGTTGGAGAGATGGAGGAGGTGGAGGCAGTAATTGTTGATTAACATGTTGAACTTGAGCTTGGGCTTGAGCTTGAACATGAGAAGCTTGATGAACTTGTGGAACAACTTGTTGTTGTTGAACTTGGTGGTGAGTTGGTAGTTGAGGTTGTTGTTGTTGTTGCTGTTGTTGTTGTTGTTGTTGTGGATTATGATCCATAATTGGCTGGTTAACAGCGTTCCCGACCGGAGGTTGACCAGGAGTATGTGCGTTTGATGAAGAACCAACGTTAAACATTTTCTAATGATGTTAGAGCTTAACTTTTAGAATATTATGATAAAGAAAGGTATTGAGTAGAGTCCAGGTCAAAAAAAAAGGGAAAAAAGGATGTTTCTGTAAACTTTGTTGTTCAAAAAGTGGCCAGAGGTCGAGGTGGCGAAACTCAGACTCGATCCCGGCCGGTTCGGGATAATGACAGAATTCTGAATTCCTCGTCCGGATACCGGATACGAAATTTACGATCGAACAGTTATAGTATACGTTGGATAAAAATACAATATACAGCTAGACAAACAAGAAATAAAATATGAACCACAGTTAATCTTCTAATAGATCAACTAGCATCAGCAATTAAAGCAGGATCTATCTCTGATTCCTTTGTTGAGGTGTGTTTTGTTAGAATATCACTTCTAAGACTTACTTCTTCTAAATATTTCTTACTATCTTGGGTATAACTTTTAAGAGCTTCAAATTGCTTTTCACGACTTTTACGTAACCAATCCAATTGAGTAACAACACTAGTAGGTCTCATCGAACAAAAAAGTGGATGAACCCAAATAATATTTGAATCAATTAAACAAAGATTTTTAAAACAAAATTTACCACTCCAAAGCCATGATAATTCATCATCAATTTCATCAATTCTAGGAAGTGAAAGTTCATCAATAATTGTATCAGCAATACTAGAAACAGCTTCTGTATTATAAAACATTTTTTGTAATCTTCTTGTATTATCATCTACCATTAATGCTTCAGGATCAAATTTAGGATCTCTTTTATGAAATAAATTTTCATCTTTGATCATTTCTAACAAATGACGAAATCTCCAATAAAAATAATAAAATGGATATCTTCTTGTTAGTTGCTTTTCTTGTTCGCTATTTCTAGAAGTTGAATATTGTTTGAAAATAGGAGCTCTTAACGAAGCAGGAAATGGTTTAATATGATCACCTAAAAAGGAAAAGTAAAGATAAATATTAGTTTCAACTAATTTCACTTGAGCTTGTAAATCATCACTTCTGTTGTGACTGAATGAATCAAAAAAGAAAACAAATCGTTCATTAGGTAAACTAACTGCCATCTTAATATCACCATTAGAGATAAAAATTGGAATTATGAAGACCATTGCACATTGTGGTCTAGTTTTGTTATACAAATTAGCTGCTTCTATTAGTTGTAACGTAAGTGGATCTCTTGTAACTAATTTGAAAAAATGTTTTTTAGAAACCAATTTTGTAGAAGCAATTGCACTATTTAATAAAATTGGAGAAGTAATAAAAACACCAACATCATCATCTGAATTCTCAATTTTATCAGGAGTTTTTATTTTTGAAAAATCAGTGTCATAAATATTATCAATATTAAGATCTAATGATATGCATAAACAACACAAAGCTATAGCTTCCATCATATCACTGTATGGCAAATCCTTGATTTGAGAAGGATTAACTTCCAATTCATATTCATTAATATTATCAGCATCTGTTTCTAGCTCTTTCTTTTGTTTTTCAATATCTTGTTTGGTTCTTTCTTTTTCAAGTAAGTTAAAGTAAGCCTTATCAAGATGCAACTTTAAATTCATTTTGAAGAAGTTGTATGGACTTGTTGTGATATAATTAATGTGCTATTTGATCCTAGTGGTATTACAACAGTGCCTTATAGCTAGCTGTCTTCTTCTTTTTAATTGAAATGTATTTGTATATAATTAAGGAAAGAAGAAAAAAGTTCGTCTTAGTCTGGTTTACATTCGATCTGATAAATTGTTTGTTTACCAAATTTGTGTTTTTCCGAGATCAGATTAGCCGGTGTACGGGTTCGATATTTCGATCCTAGTAACTAGTACTGGCCATGGTGAATTGATAATAATTCAACTTAGGTTAATTTACTAAAATCTAGTCTTAAATAGTATAAAATAAATTCATTAAATCATGGAAAAAAGGTCAAATATCAAAATGTAACAAAAAAAATCTACATACAATAGAAAGAGAAGTGAAATGAGTTTTTTAATAAAATGAGATCTATAAGAAATTAAGAATCAATCATTCATTAAATAATGACCAGTATTCTCTAAACTCTAGAATCATTATCAGATTCAATATTTTCAATATGATCTAAAGACATTTTAGAGACACTGCCTGCTTTCAAATCATCCAAAACTTCAGGTTCATCACCGAAAACTTCTGCAACTTCTTCTAATGTTCTACCAGCAGTTTCAACAAATGTAAAAAAGCAAACAGTCAATTCAACAGCTAAAATACAGCAGTACATAATATAGTATTTCCATTTAATAGCAGCCATAGCAACTGGATTAACAAAACCATTGAAAACTAAAACTATTTGAGCAAAGAACATTTGATAATTAACACCTTTAGCTCTTAAAGTAAAAGGTAAAATTTCAGTGATATATAAATATGGTAAACCATTAAATCCAATATCATATGATAAATAATACATGAAAATCATAGCTAAAACACCTTGACCCAGGTCTTTTTGTTCGAAATTTCTTTGTTGATTAATAGCTGATAAAACAGTCCAAATAATATAAGAAACTAACATCATGGTTAATGAAGTTAAGAATAGTGTCCTTCTATTAAAACGTTTAACAACAAATAAAACAACAGCTAAAGCAATACCAAAGTTATAGATCATTAGACCACCATTAACAATAAGTTTTTCATCTTGTGAAGTAATTCCAATTGAATCTAAAACAATACTTAAGTAATAACTAACAAGACCATTACCAGAAAGTTGAGCAAATGTGGAAACACAAGTTAATAAGAATAATCTTTTTCTATTAGCAGGGGTCTTTAGGAAATCAAGGTAAGAATATTTATCAGCCATTTTTTCAGCTTCAATAGCTGCTTGAATTTCAGCCATTTCAAAATCAACTAAAGGACCACCAACTTCTTCATTACCATTAGCATGATATCTTAACAAATTCTTTCTAGCTTCTGAAATTCTACCTTTAGAAACCAACCATCTTGGAGATTCAGGAACAAAATAAATAGTTGCAGTTTGAATTATTGGGAAAGTAGCTTGAAAAATAGATGGAATTCTCCAACACCAATTATTAGATAAATTTCTAGTACCAAAAGAAACCCACGCAGCAATGATAGCACCTAGATACCAATTTGTATTATAGAAAGCAGTAACAACCTCTCTATGTGTAGGATAAGCCATTTCAGACATTAAAGTAGGAGAAGAAACATTAGCTATATGATTACCAAAACCTAAAACAATTCTAGCAATTAAAAACATTGTATAGTTTTGAGTTGCACCTTGTAAAACACAACCAGATAACATAATTAAATTTCCAAACATAATTGAATGTCTTCTACCGAAAGTATCAGATATTTGAGCAGCACAGAAGAAACCCAAGATATGACTAAGTAAAATATTAATTGGTTAGTAAAAGTTCAGGAAAAATGAGTTAATTAATAAAGAAAGAATAAGTACATACCCAAAAACCATCCCGTTTGCGATCGAACCTAACCTAGCTGAGACAGGATGGTTCAAGTATTTACGCCAATCAGACATAGCTTGTAAACCATTTAATAGTGAACTATCATAACCAGTATTAGTAGATGAAATGGCAACAACAAACATTAATGCATTTAACTTAAGTAGAAATGGAACCTTTAAATATGAGTAAGGTCCATAATCTGGAAGAACACTTCTTAATTTTTCCTCTCTGGAATCTTCTTCAAAATTAGTTACCTTAGAATCCAATTTCTTTGAAAACATTATTATATAATTAGAAAGCACAATATATGAAAAAAGTAATAAACAACAGGTTTGGTTTAGTTGATAAGATAATTCAATCGATATCTATATAAATTAAAACATAAAATTGATATTAATTAAAAATGGAAACAAGCTGAATTAAATATTGCTTCCAAAATTCTAAACAGCACGTACTATCACTTTATAAACCATGTTTATTATCAAAAAGATTCTCCTCTTCTTATTTGTTAAATTCTATAGTTATATATGGATCGACCCAAGCATACAATGATAATCATTGAATAGAATCAACGTACGTGCAGATGGATATGGTCACAGATGATTCATATAATTAATGTTTTGATATATTCAGGATAGATGGTGGGCTAATTATATATAGGTGGGCAACCAACCAAATTCATCAACAGTTATAATAGTTATCAAAGTACCACGCCAAGATGCTGTCTCAATTTCACTTTTGCATGCTTAAATTCGATTTTGGGGAAATGGAAGTCTGAGTCTTTAATCATACCTATATGTTTCAACCTTTAATCAGATGAGAATAAGTTTATCCGTAGTTTGATCAAATGTTAGTTAAGAGAAAGTGAAACTTCTCATCATCAATTATTTTGTTGAAGAGAGAAATTCGAGTTGAAAACAGGAACATGGCAGCTGTACGCTGTACGGTCCTGTACCTTTATAGAGAAGGCTATTTACCCCACAAACTATGAGGTATATTGTAACAATAAAGAAATCATGAATTGTTGCAGGAATGCATGATTTACGAAGATATACACGCGTACGTACGTACGTAATTTTATAAGGGCCCATTTTGCAAAATCAAGGGTCCAATGACTCCAATTATACTAATTAATTAAGCTATATACAGTACAATCGGTAGAAAAGACAAATTATTGGCTGGAAAACATTCTATATGATTGTAGCTAGCTAGCTAGGTCATATGAGACAATTAAGCCTCCAAATACTGTAGTTAAATTGGGCTAAAATATATGTTATAGCTTTTACCGTAGATATATAGATCGATGTAAATTGTATATATTTAAAACATTAAATACCAGCTAGTATATTGAATTAATTGTATAAGAATAATATAAATAAGCAATTGAAAAGAACAACATGAAAAAAATAAATATAACGAGATGAAAAATCAAAACAGTAAAGATCTGGATTAGAATAAATTAATGTACTTAACCAAAATTCTTTAAAATAGCTTCATTGGCCAACTTTCTAATTTCACGTTGACCTGAAGTAATACCTTCTTCATTAACATCAAATTCTTTCAAACCTAAAGCTCTTAGTCCATCATCAGTTAGGATATATTCAGCTGAAGCACCATTACCTTCACAATCTCTTTCAAAAACTGTATCTTTATTATTTTTATGATTGAAATCAACAGGTGGAACACCATTTTCAAATGCTCTTCTTGTATTAATCATATTTGCAATATTATAAGGACATAACGGGACTTGAGCATTATAAAAAACATTTGAATTTGTAGTACCTTTATGTTCTTTATCAACTTCATGAGCCAAATCACAATGCCAAAACACATAATCACCAGGTTTAACACTAGTAATTGGAACAACAGTCTTTTCATGATATAAATGTGGGAACCATTTTTGATTTGGGAAAAATTGTCCACTACCTGGAGTAGCACCTGGAAAATGAGAAGTTTCAAAATCTAATTCACCATCATCTTTCCAAAAAAAAGGTCTTAACATCATATAAGCTGTAGCTAATTTAACATCTGGAATAAATCTAATTGTACCTTCACCACCTTTTGTATGACTTAATGATAACCAACCTTGTAAAGATCTAAAAGCTGAACATGCACTTGGTCTTTCAGCTAATGAAGAATATAAATCAGTTTTAGCAAATGGTCTATCATCTAAACAGTATGGATCATAATTTTCCCAATCACCTTCAAATATCTTATGATAAACATTTCTATAAGCAGGATCTTCCCAATGTTCTATAGCACCTGAATCCAAATGTAAATTTAAAGCATAAGCTCTACCTGGTGAACGAATTCTAAAACGATCTGGATAAACAACTTGAGAATCCATATCAATCAAAGTATCTGGTTTATGAGTCCAAATTGTACCAATTGTTTTCATACATTTCATAATTTCAGGATGTGATCTAGCTTCAACTTGACCCTTAATCCAATAACCATTCCACATACATGGTGAACTTTGAGGGTTACCACCAATTTTAGGATTTTTAGTAACAAAATCAGTTAATGATTCAAGCCAACCATTTGCAGTATCTTCATCAACAACACCTTTAACAATAATACAACCTCTTTCTTTAAATTGATCTTTAATGTCTTCAGGAATCTTATAATTATTATCTTTGATATCAGACCAATTAACTTCAGGAACAAATGAAGCGCCTGCTGATTCAATTTCAATAGCTTTTTCTTCTAATGCTTTTAATAATCTTTTATAACTAGCTTTAACTTTTTCTTCATTTTCAGGTTTAATACATTCTCTTTTCAATAATTTGAATCTTTCTGGTAATTCAGGAATTTTAGGATGATTAACTGTTTTTTGAGGAATTGTAGTATCATTTATTTGAAGTTTACCTTGAATAGGTTGAGAAGTAATGGTAGCTGTTTGAGTAGCCATTTTCAATTATAATTAGTTTTTGATGAAGTAAAATAAGTTGTATAATGAATTTAAATTAAAAAAGAAAATGAGGAGAAATTTTCAAGATCACAGGAAAAGGAAAAGGAAAAGTATTGCTTTATATAAGATTTGGATTTCTTAAAGTTGAGTGAATTTCAATTATAGTTAACTGTAAGTAATATCTTATTTGACAGCTTCAATGTTATACGAATTAGTTAAATTGTTCAAATTAATGTGTATGTATATAGCTTATCGAATGGAAT
>JAJLSG010000361.1:0-34831 GCA_030567495.1 Ambrosiozyma neoplatypodis | reverse complement strand
TCAACAATTCATTTGATAAATGAATGTCAAACTATTAAAACGATATGGGTAATAATTTTAAATGGTAATATAGTTAATATAAATGGTAATGAAGAAACAAATGATAAAATAACTGAAATCTCAATTGAAAGTTTAGATACAACAATAACAACAAAAATCAACTACATAAGATTTGAAATATTATTAAAATTAATTACAACAATTCAAATTAAAATAACAAAAGATAAAAATTTTAAATTTGATTATAACAATTTTAATAATATAAAATTAAATATTATAAAGTTAATAAGAGAATTAAGATTGCCTATTTATATTTAAAAAAAATTAAGTTGAATCAGTATTTAAATTGAAATGAATTATTAGCTAAATGGAAAAAAACCTACAGATTAATTAGGTGTTTTGGATTTATTATATATAATTGTATATGGTATAGATCTAATATAGAATAATTTTTTGCGTTAAAAAAAAAAAAAATATATAGTCGAGAAAACCGGACAGGGAGCTCGATCAGCTTAATTATGTTAATTTTTGGAATTTATATATGCTATATATAAGAAAAACACAGTCGGCGTACATTTAAAAGTATACATGCACCTGACTATATATAAAAAAGAAAAACAATATAGTAAAAATAATAAAAGTCAAACAGGTTTTCAATAATGTAGTATTAAATTGAACTGGAAGTAAAATGCCAAAAATCCATTTTAACCGTAAACCGGGTCCGGGATGGATTTATATCGTAATTTATGGATTTTCGGAGTTTTTTCGGAATTCTGAAATAAAGGATTTAAAACAGTATAGTATTGATTATTCATCTTATTTGTAGTTCCTTTAATTGTATGTAGTTAAGATGTTATTGATAATTCATATCCCTGGTTGATGTGAATTGATTCAATTGAACCAATTGATTATTGCGCACTCTCCAAAATAAGGGATACAATCCCTTTTTCTAGTCGAGCAATCTCATCTCTTCATTTGATTGTTATTAAAGAGAATTTGAGCTGAGATAAAGCTATATCATTATATATTTATCAAGGGATATAATAATATCAAAATAATGACCAAATAAATTAATGAATGATAAGTTGGTGTAAAATATTTTAAGAGTAAATTCTCATTTTCCACATCTTTAACTTTGTTGAACTTTCTATATGCTTTATTTTTCATTTCTTACAACTATAAATACACTTCATTCAGGCCTCCATCATTGAAAATATTGTTAACATAATTAAATTTAGAATTTAACCCGGAAAACCTCTAATCGGAAATCGGATTGACCTTTTAGGAATCGTCAATCGGAATCGGAATGCGGTTGTGTTGTTCCTGACTGTATATAGGCATATAATTATAATATAATAAAAGTATAGAATTTAGTACAATATTAATTTACCATATATATACATGTAGTCAATATCGAAAATGGCTGTTGATTAGAAGAAGTGGTCGTCTATTTAATGATGTTGGCCTGGCTATAGCACGTGATCAGACACATAGTTATGGTCACGTGCAGCACCCTCGCCATATATATTCGAATTCGCGTTAATTCTCATTAATTAAACGACCACTTTCTTTAATAGACGCGGCCATTTGTGAATTTGAGATCCATGCAGTTCCTATATAATGCTTGATTTTGACTACATGCATGTATATATATATATTTTTTTTTTTAACTTAAACAAAAATAAATTTATTAATTTAAATATATATATATAATTAAATCTAATTAACAAAAATGTAAAAATAAAAACTATATATAAATATTTAATTAAATACAATTAAGCAATTGACAAATTTAATGCATGTGTAATTATAGAAATAATTAAAGAAAATTATAATTAAGTCAAAATTTATATATATATATATGAAATGAAATTCATAATTATAATAATAAAAATAAAGTATATATGATGCATGATATATATAAATTAAGTAAAATGATCGAAATAATAAAATATATATATATATATATATATATATAGGATAATTTAATTTAATTAAACTATAAAATAATTTTAATAAATTAAGAATATATAAAATTAAAGTGCGCGTATATGATATATATATATATATAGATCGACAATATATTAATATTTAATATATATATATATATAATCAAAATCATGCACTATAGGAGACGGTCGTCAATATCGAAAATGGCTGTTGATTAGAAGAAGTGGTCGTCTATTTAATGATGTTGGCCGGGCTAAAGCACGTGATCAGACTCATAGTTATGGTCACGTGCAGAACCCTCTCCATTCTCATTAATTAGACGACCACTTTCTTTAATAGACGGCCATTTGTGAATTTGAGATCCAGTTCCTAATTTTGACTATATATATATATACGTATACGTACGTATATTTAATATAATTAATGTAATTATATAATTAAATAATAATTAAACATATAAAAAAAAAAATATATTGAAAAGTATTACTCGCGCTGGAAATCTGCATAGTTAAGCTCCATAGTTAAGAAACCAGTAATCACAAGACTTTTCAGGGAACGCAATAGTTTTCATATATAGCTATAATATACATCACTTTCGATCATATCTTATATTTCAATTAAAATTGTATATAAACCACACCATTTTCCCTCTCCACGATCTCTTTAATTTACTCTATAGCTTATATATATACGGTCCTTACCATATTAAATATTGTCCATATATATATCCTTCTTCCTTCCTTCTCGCGTTTTAAAATTAAGCCCGAACAATTATTATAATTGCAAATTATAACTTCACCTTCCATCCCAAAAAAATCCTTTCAAATTTTAAAGGCACTTACTTTCATTAACCTCTTATCCTTATCCAAATACCCCTTTTATAAACATTGAACTTAACTAAATTATCGTCATTTTATTTAATACTTATTCTTATTTCTAAAATGTATTCAACTTCCGAATCTAGATGGAATGCCTTCAAATTTAAAGATCCATTTGCTTCCGATGCTTTCTGTGTTTGCCATTATCCAACTAAAATAATTTGCAGACCAAATTGTGATATGGGAATTAAAGAATTGGATAAAAAAAATACATTTTTTACAAATACTTATATACATGCTATTAATCAAGGATTTCATCCTTGTATACATTGTTTCCCCGATAAACAATTATCCTCATCTGAAATTCAAAAAGGTACTTATGTTTCAATTGATTTAGCTTTATTAGTTCAAACTGTTATTCATGTTAATCAAGAAATTAATTTTATTCCTCCTTTAATGAAAGAAGAAAATGAAAAAACTGTTGCTTTAAAAGAAGCTATTTGGAATTCTGAAAATATAAGCTTAAAAAAAAGATTATTAAGTGGTTTCTCTGGTCGTTCAAATTCAACAAGTTGTGGTTTACCTGCTCCAAAATCTTTAGATGATTTTTCTTTAACTAGAAACGAATTTGATCATTTAAAAATAATAGACTTGGCTTGTCGTCATATTGCTTTAGCTGCTTTATCAACTACTCATAATGCTTCTGTTTTAGAATGTATTGAAACATCTGCCAATTCTACTCCAAAATCAAAAATTGTAATTGCTAATCACGTTTTTAAGAAAAAAAGAAGAAGAGGTGGTGTTTTAGGCTTTAAAGAATTAGCTTCAAAATCAAGTTTAAGTCCTTGGCATTTTCATCGTGTTTTCAAAAGTGTTACTGGTTTAACCCCAAAGAATTATGGCGACAGGTGCTTTGAATATATTAGAGATTATGAAAGATTAAATCCATCTCAAAAATTCAATAAAACTCATTCAATTATTATTGATTCTAGAATTGCAAATCCAACATTATCAAATGAAGAAGATGACGATAATAATAATAATAATAATAATAGCAATAATATCAATATCAATAATGAAACCCCTACAAATGTTTCTCCAACTCTTAATAATAATTCAATTAACAGATCAGCTAGTTTATTAGATACAACTGCGATGACATCCACTTCATCATCAAATTTAATGACCCCTAGAATTAGAAAGAAACCATCCTTTATTTCCACTAAAAGAAGAAAATCAAAATCAACAAAACTTTCAGGTGAAACTCTAGATATTTCCAAATTAGAAAGAGATTTAAATAGAAATAGTTTTCAAACTGATGATAATATTGGCTGGTTCAATCATCAAGATACAATATCTACTCCTGCTAATGGCGTTGGAGGTGATTCTTCTAATTTTTCTGTAGGTTCATCACCAACTTCAGTTTTTTCAATCGAAAATAAGATTACTTTTTCCAAACCATCTTTATTAAAACGTGATAGTTGGAGTTCTATTACTGGTGATATCGATGAAACTGGTGATACTCATTACAAATTATCTGATGAACTTAATGGTATTATGAGACTTGGTACAACATTTGAAGATGA
This sequence comes from Ambrosiozyma neoplatypodis, assembly GCA_030567495.1. Classification (NCBI taxonomy): domain Eukaryota; kingdom Fungi; phylum Ascomycota; class Pichiomycetes; order Pichiales; family Pichiaceae; genus Ambrosiozyma; species Ambrosiozyma neoplatypodis. Next base: position 30,477 of record JAJLSG010000361.1, on the reverse strand, counting down.
AGCTGCACCTGATTCCTTCATCCATGATGTACAAGCAATTAATTCTTTTTCTAATTTCACATTCAATGACAATTTAGACCCTGAAAGAGCTACATATAAAACAACTACAGTTCCTAACAATTATGAACATACTGTTAATACTAATTTAAATGAAGGTTTAGTGGAAAACCTTTACTATTCACCCTTAGTGTATTCTTCTGAACCATTGGATTTTCAATTAACTCCACAACAGCAACAACAACTGCTTCTACATCAAAATGATTTTGATTTTGAAAATCACAATAGCAATTTTTTCATTAACAATACATCTGGTCTTCCTCTAGATAATAATTTCCCTTCCAATAGAGAGTTAACTCCAAGTGGCGTTCATTTTGTTAACCCATTTTCCCATTCTAATTACACAGCTTAATATTATGTTTTATTATTTTTTTATACCTTACTTTCATACTTTTTTTTTGTTTTAAATCGGATTTTTTTTCTTTATATTAATTTATTTTGTCTCTTTTGGCTTTTTCAACACTGTTTTTTTTTTTAATTTCTACTTTAATTGTTTCTTAGTTGAATTCGTTTCGTTTTTAAGTTTTCTATAATTTTCTTTGGTTCCTATAATTTTTTTGTTCTTCTTCGTTTTCGTTTGTGATTTTTACAATATATATATTTGATTTGTTTAATTAATTCAATGATCGATAATTAATCAACTAGCTGTACTGTACAGGCCGGTATTACATCTACAAAAGCTATAAGGAATTACATGTACTTGCACGCACCTTAAATTGACAGCCGATCTATATTTTTTTTTTTGGATGGGTTTTCATGCATTTCTTTTTTATACTTATATCTAAATACACTAAATACTGTGTTTTCACTGTTTTGAGTACCACTTTTGCAGGTTCTAATCATTTACACTCCAGGCCCCAGGGTCACTCTACTATCAACTATATTCTACCATATTCTTTCCATATTTATTTCTCAAAATCTTACTATATAAGAAATCATATTTTCTGTTTGATTTTATTTTTTGAAATAATTCCTTACTTACATTATATTATAATTAAAACGATCAGAATAGCAATAATCTATATTAAATTATTATGCCTCCTTCAGGAATTCGACATGGAGAAGATATACCATCTAAAAAACCTAAATTGGTTAAAACACAATCAGGTGCTATTGATCATTTAGCAATAAGTGAGTCACTTGGTTATCAAATATTCAGAAAACAAAAGAGAAAAGCATGGACTAGTTCAGAAGATAATACTCTCAGAAAATTAGTAATAGATTCTTATCTTGCTAGGACTAAATCAATTGAATATAATAATCAAAGAATAGACATAGATCTAATTAATTGGGATCATATTGCAACTAAATTACCTTCAAGAAAACCAAAAGATTGTAGAAAAAGATGGTCAAGTTCATTGGATCCGTCACTGAGAAAAGGTAAATGGACAAAAGATGAAGATAATTTATTAATAAAAGCTTACCAAAGTTATGGCCCTGCATGGCAAAAAGTTGCTGGTGAAATTGAAGGTAGAACGGAAGATCAATGTTCGAAAAGATATATAGAAGTTCTTAATCCAGATACAAAAGACCGACTAAAACCATGGACATTAGAAGAAGATTTACAACTTATTAGTGGTGTTAAAAGATATGGAACAAAATGGAGAACTATAGCTAGTGCAATTAAAGGTAGGCCAAGTTTAACTTGTAGAAATCGTTGGAGAAAGATCATGACTGATGTTGCAAAAAATAATGCAGGTGAAGAGATTATGAAGGCTGTTGGTGTCTTGGGACCTAATGGAGAAGCTACCTCTATATCAAATATTTCAAGTAATAATAAGAGTGCACCTTCAGCGGAATTAACCAAAACAGGATCAACTTCAAGATTAGATTCTAAAGATGACGCTGAAAATAACAATAATGTTTCACGTAGTATACATCTAAAAGATAAAATTAGTTCAAATAACTCAAATAATTCAGTTGATACTTTAAGACCCGATAAATCATCATTTCAGAGGCAACCTTTAGGCTCAACAATACATACCCCAATAATGAACAATTCTATTCATAAAGTGAACTCACCTTCAACGAGTACTTCTACTTTTTTTAATAGAACAAATTATGCATCGCCAGGTAAGTCACAAACTGAATGGAAATATGGACTATTAGATCCTTCTACTAATGAAAATATTTCAGGGTTCAACGGTTTGATTGATTCTCAAGAAGTGGCCCAACAATTGATAGATTTGGCCAAAAGTAATGGTGTAGCTATCAGTGTTCATCAGCATATTCATCATCATTATACTCCACATTTACCAATTTCTGATCCAGAAACATCTATAACTCGTTATTCCCATTTTAATTATTTACCTCCTTTAACAGAAGTTCCAAAGTTAACATCGTCATCATCTACAGAAAATACTATAGATTCAAAGAAAAGTCATAATGGTGATAACAACTTGATGCAGTTGTTAAATAATGATGGGAAACCAGCTGTTAGTAAAATTAGAAACTCAAATTTCAGTATTACAGCATCAAGTGAAAATGCAACATTATTACCACCGTCAAAATTAAAAGAACATCCAAATAGTATGAATACAGAAGACTTAGAGGAAGAACAAGATTTTTGGGAATCAATGAGGAGTTTAACTCAACCGAGAACAATAGCACAAGAAAACAAACCTGTTTCCCAGCATCACCCCCTCCATTATCAATCATCTACTTTTGTCGGTGGATTTCCATTGAATACCGATCAAGTAAACTCAACACCAAATTCAATTAATATTTCCAAATCGACTGGATTAATGAATATGGGAAGCATGTATATGAATGATCTAGAAGAAGAAGAAGAAATGGAGAATTATGCCAATCAATATGGTATTTACTATAATGTTTTAACTAATACGTCTAATACAAGAGTTTCACCAGCATCAAAAGCTAAAGAAAAGAGTAGCATAACCAATGGTAATTCAAATTCCGAAACAGGTACTAATGGATCCTTTAACGCAAATGGTTATGCTTTACCATTCAATCCTTCTTAATTGAATTTTCTTTTTAGAGATTTCAGATATTGACTCTTCTTTTCGTTTTTTGGGATATTATTATTTAGGTGTATTTAGCTTTTTGTTATATTATTTTATAATTTTTATAGGTGGCTATTAGATAAATTAATTACTATATTAGCTAATAAAAGCAATCATCATTTGTCTGAATATAAAAATATATAAATAAAAGAATAATCAATGAGTGAAATCAAAACCAATGAACTTAGGTCATTGCCAGTAGTAGCCAGGCCTTTCATAATTAATTCGCCAGAACAGAACAGAACAGAACAAAACATAATATAAACAAGAATTAAAGTATAACTAATGATATAAGTAATATAATAAATATAAAATGAACATATCTATGTGAAATTAGAAAATGCAACACGAGAAAAAAAAATATTTAAAATTTAAACTCATCTTTTGAAATAAGAAGAAGTGGAAGCGTAGGCCACTGTACCATCATAAACCCAATCACCATAATCCAAATATCTATTGGCATATTTTTCGACATCAGGTTGGTTGATAAAACCAAGATCAAGATGAAGGCCTGTGTTCTTCTTAACCCCTGATAAGAAGCCAGCTAAAAGAGTTAAATCGACTGATAAGTGGAACAATTTGGATAACTATTGATGATGAGGGGTTTGTAGTTAGATTATTGTTAGTATTTTCCTCTGAAATGGATTCCTAAACGAAGCTGCAACATACGTTAGACATAGATGAGAATATACTATATATGGGACACTTCCAACTGAAGAAGATCAAATAGATATCACCCTTTTACATGTACAGCTTTAATTTGAATATAATTTCATTCGAATTCGAATAGTGACACCTCTGCACCGTCTCTGCGAATTTATAATTATAATTTTCATGTATTCAAGCTAGGATTATCAGAATTTATCACCATTTACACACTTGATTCGATTCATAGAGCTATACTCCCTATAACCTCACATATAAATGTCTCGTCAATATGATCGCAAAAGATTTAGGACTCATGATGACTCCTCAACATCAAATTACCACAACAATAATGATTCTTCATATAGCAGGCAAACAGAAATACAACCCTCTTCGAAGCGTTATCAGAATTCTCTAAACAATGAAATCAATCAAAAATTATCTAGCTTAAAAATACCAACAGGTCCAAAGGCTTTTAAACCTACTGATCCATCAATTGAAACTATAAAATCTTTAAATAGTAATGAAAACAAATCTAAAAAATACAGTAACGAGGAAACAAAAATAATGTTCATGAAAAAACTTACAATTGAAGGTCACATTCACCAAACAATACAACAGGTTGGAGAAGGGACATATGGTAAAGTTTATAAAGCAAGAAATAAGATTACTGGTAATCTAGTAGCTCTTAAAAAACTTAGACTTGAATCTGAGAAAGAAGGTTTTCCCATTACTGCAAATAGGGAAATTGGTCTTTTACAATCTTTTGATCATCCAAATATTGTTGGTTTAAATGAAATGATGGTAGAGAAGAATCATGTTTATATGATATTTCCTTATATGGATCATGACCTTTCAGGTTTACTCCAACAAGCTGAAATAAAAATATCTGATGCTGAAAAGAAGAACCTCTTTAAACAATTACTTCAAGGAATTGAATATTTACACAGAAAAAGAGTCATTCATAGAGACATAAAAGGCTCAAATATTTTAATAGATAATAAAGGTGCTTTAAAGATTACAGACTTTGGTTTAGCTAGAAAGATGAAAGATATTAATACTGATTTACAATCTCCAAATTATACAAATAGGGTGATAACTTTATGGTATAGACCCCCTGAAATTTTACTGGGATCTTCTTTTTATGGTCGAGAGATTGATATATGGGGAATAGGATGCTTATTGTTAGAATTATTCACGAGGAATCCGGCATTTCAAGGTACAAATGAAATAGATCAATTGTGGAAAATTTATCAAATTAAAGGAACAATAAAGTATGATGATTGGCCTGATGCTGACAAATTACCTTGGTTTGAACTTCTTAGACCCAATTCACATTATCCTTCTAAATTTAAACAGAAGTTTGGTTCTATATTATCTCCCCAATGTTTTAGTTTAGCTCAATCGTTATTAGAAATGAATCCCAAAAATAGAATGAGTGCATATGATGCTTTAAGACATCCTTATTTTGACGAAGAACCAAAGGAAGCTCCACTTAAATTTCTTGATGATATTCAAGATGAATGGCATGAATTTGAGGCAAAGAAGAAAAGAAAACAACAGCAAAAAGATGCTGTTAGACAAAAGAAATGACCCAACTCAATGTATATTTTTTTTAACAGTGTATATATACATTTTGAAAATTAATAGTAAATTTTAAAGTCATTAATTAAATTAATCAGATTAAAGAAATTAATTAATATTCGAAATACGGATCTAGCTCTGTGGCGCTGCAAATCACGTGCAAACAATTTGCCACGTACAAGTGGCAAATGAAAAATTTTATAAAATTTTCATTTTCATTTTCATTTGCATGTATCGATGGTTGATTCACGTTCAAAGATATAATTATATCAAATTCCTTAAAATACCTATTTAATTATAAAATATGGCTACTATTGGTATTACTTTTGGTAACTCTACTACATCCATTGCTGTCACTAAAGATGGAAAGGTTGAAGTGATTGCAAACCCAGATGGTGATAGATTTATCCCTTCTGCTTTATCTTATGTTGGTGATGACGAATATCATGGTGCTCAAGCTTTAGCCCAATTAGTCAGAAATCCAAAATCAACAATTATTAATTTCAGAGATTTTATTGGTTTACCTTTTTCTAAAATTGATCCTACTTACTCTCAAAGTTCAGCTCATCCTATTGATGTTAATGGCCAAGTTGGATATGAAATTAATGGTAAAACTTTAACAATTGATACAGTTGTTGAGAGTCATTTAAAACAGATCAAGTTAGCTGCAGAAGACTATATTGGTCAAGAAATTGAAGGTGTTACTATGACTGTTCCTACAAATTTTACTGAATCACAAAAGGATGCTCTAGTTAAGATTTCAGCTAAAGCAGGTTTAAAAGTTTTACAATTCATTAATGAACCATCTTCAGCACTATTGTCACATTTGACTGCAAAAGATGCTTTACAAGATGATAAAGTTTTCGTTGTTGCTGATTTTGGTGGTATTAGATCTGACGTCGCTGTTGTTGCAGTTAGAGGTGGTATTCTAACCATTTTAGCTAGCGCTCATGATTATGAATTGGGTGGTGATAAATTAGATGATTGTTTAGCTGATTTTTTCTCCAAAGAATTTCAAAAGAAATTTAATGCTGATCCAAAGAAAACTGCTAAATCTTTAGCTAAATTGAAGGCAGCTTGTATTGTTACAAAGAAAACTTTATCTAATGTTCAAACATCTACAATTTCAATAGATTCCTTAGCTGAAGGTTTCGATTTTCATTCCACTATCAATAGATTAAGATTTGAATTAGTTGGTAGACAAGTCTTCTCTAAAATGTCTGCTTTTGTTGAATCCGTTGTTTCAAAGGCTGGCTTAGAAACTCTGGATATCGATGAAGTTTTATTAGTTGGTGGTTCTTCTAATATTCCAAAATTAGCTTCGAATATTGCATTTATTTTCCAAACAAGTTCCATTCAAGCTCCATCTTTTGATAGTAAATTAGCAAATCCAAATGAATTATCATGTAAAGGTGCTGCATTACAAGCTTCGATGATTGAATCTTTTGATGTTGAAGAAATAAAAGAATCCTTACAACCAATTGTTGTTAATACCCAACATGTTGCCCAGCCAATAGGTTTAAAGAACAGTGAAGGTGAATTTATTCAAATTATTTCTAGAGAAACTGCTTTCCCAATTAGAAAGTCTATTACTTTAGAATCATCAGCCGATGATATTCTTATTGAATTATATGAAGGTAAGAGATCAATCAAAGAAACTGTTGTTGAAGCTGAAAAGTTTTCTGATGATGAAGAATTTTCTGATGAAGAAGAAGAACCAGAAGTCACTAAAGAAGTTATTTACATTCCTGGTCAATTGTTAGGTCAATTGGCTGTTAGAGGTGCTGGTAAAGGCAATAAAGTTGAAGTTATTGTCAACATCACCAAAGATGGTCATTTACAACTGACAGCTAGAAGTGGTAAAGTTGTTGTTAAAGGTGAACTTCAATATGCTTGATTGAGTTATCATTCAAGTTCTGTGTACGTTTAGACTCTATATTTTTCTTCAGTGTATACATTTAATTTATATAAAAATACTAGATGAAATCTAATTAAGTTTATGATCGATACATGTATATAGCACGTAACTCATAATAATAATTAAAATTGGGAATTAACATCGCGTTCAAGAAACTTTTTTTATACGTACATGTTGAAGCTTGTATAGGTTCTTTCTTTAATTATTCACACTAACTAAGTTTCATCAATATAAGTCAGCTTTCAATTTATTGGCTTCGTCTGATTATAAATGAATTCCAAAGCATCCACTGATATTATTTCCCAGTCTGCTTCAATAGGTTTGAAAGAATTTAGAGCTGCGAATTACTCAAAGGCATTAAAGATATTTGCTAGAGGTATATATTTAGCTGAACAAGAGTATAAATCATCTCAATCACCTCAAACAAGATCCAAAGTACATAAGTATCATCAGAAATATACTTTATTATTAGACTGTAGGGCAGCATGTTTTGAAAAATTGAACAAATTATCCAATGCATTAATAGATTCCGAACAATTAATAAAGATAGATCCATATAGTTGTAAAGGTTATTTAAGGTCAGCTAAGATTTTATCATTGATGGGAAAAGACGCAGAAGCATTGAATATTCTTTCATTGTCTATACAAAAAATAAAGTCTGGAAAAAAAAAATATGGTCAAAAACTTAAAGTCAATGAAAATTTATTATCTAGAGTGAATTCAGAACTTATTTTGCTCATGAAAAAGCTTAACATTGATTCTGAAAGCAATGAAAATAAAAAGTTACATGTAATAGATCCAATACAAAAGCTACCATTTGAAATCATTATGCTTATTTTTCAGTTAATAAACCAAAAATCTATTCTTTCTTGTTTAACAGTTTCTAAACTTTGGTTTAATACAATTAGTTATGTTCCTCAGATTTTAGAGTCGCCAATATTGAAAGATTCAATTTCATTAAATGATTTTGACAAATTTTTATCTTTTTTTTCCAAAATTAATAAAGGTAGGAAAATCAAACTAATAAAAGAACTGACATTGAAGCCTAGGGGTACTGATGAATCAGGAGTTATCAAACATTTATTCTCACATTCAATAAATATTTCTAAATTTTCAATAACGCTTAATAGATTTGATAATACTAGGCTGGATAAGTTGTTGTCTTCTAGTTCTCATATACGAAAAATATTTAATAACTTTGAAGAACTTAGTCTATGCTTGCCAATTAGTGATAATCGTGATTTAAATAGTGTATTTCAAAGTTGTCAAAAATTGAAGAAGCTTACTGTGGTTATTAGCGAGATTAATGGAAAGGATCTCAATAATACTAACGATCCAATAATTAATATCGAAAACAACTTTAAAGATCTTACTTCTTTATCAATTCTTTTTAGGCCCGGTCTATCGGCTACAACTAATTTATCTTTTACACAAAGGTTTATGCACCATAATTCATTTTATATATTATCAGAACTAGTTTTAGTTAATTGTTGTATTAATTTGGACAATTTATCAAATTTATTGCAAGTTTCTAAAAGCAGTATTCGTTTCCTTCGTTTTGAATCAATTCCTGAATTAACTTTACAGTGGTTATTTTTAACTTTACAGAACAATCCTGAATTAAAACTTGAAAAGTTAGATATTAAAGAAATTGGTTCTACGGTAGCACAACATCTTAGATTACTTCAACTTGACGAAACTATGCCTTTCCTATCAGAGTTAAAGTTCCTCAGACTCACCAATACTTCTTTAACATTTGAAGGTTTACTTAAGGTACTTAAAGCTACAAATAAAAACTTGAATAATTTGCATTTAATAGCTAATACATTTCTTGTCTTCAGGAAAAGTCCATTTGATGCTTATCAAACTGGTGGATTATTTGTTTTTTCTGATTTTTTGGAGGCATGTCCTAACCTATTAAAGCTTTCACTGATCCAATGCTTAAATTTAACTGATTATTCTTTGAAAATGTTTTCAAGGGAACTCATTGTGCATCATAAACCTTTAGGCTTAAGATATCTTGATCTTTCTTCAAATGATATCACAGGAATTGGTTTATTGGAATTATTTCAAAACCTAAAATCCTGGCTAAGGCTACATAGATTAATTATTAACTCTTGTAATATTCACCCAGATACTGCAAAATTACTGCTAAAAAGAAATTATTGTTTATCAGTTGAATCTAGGTTTAGTATATAACTTACTTCATTTTGTATAATTGATTTATATATCTATTTACCTATTATTATATAAAATTAACTTATATATCACAGAATTATAAAGATTATCATCATATCAATTTATATGTATGATACTAATTCTTTTTGCCTTCAAATTCTTGTACTAACTCCTCATCTTGTTCAGACACTGAAACAGTTGAATTTTCTTCATTTGATTCCTCAATTTTCTCCTCTTCTTTACGTTGTAGTCCTCTATCTTTAATGAAAAAGCATACAAAAAAACAAACTGCGGTTAAAGGAAACAAAAATATGAAAACAGTGTGTATACTTTCATAAATTGCTTTTTGAATTAGTTGATGATCTGTTTCACTATACTCTGTCCAATCTATCGTTCCAAAAATATTTTTACTTAATGCTTTCAATTGGCTTGCTGATAAATCAAGGCCACTCAAGTCATTAAGTTTCTTTTTAAGGGTATTAGAAAGAAGGGAAGTTGAAGCAGCAATTCCTATCGACCCACCGACTGATCTATTAAAATTTCTTGCTGAAACAATAACTGCTCTATCTTCTTTTTTACAATGAGCTTGTAATGCAATTAATGTTGGTTGAAAAATACCACCTAAACCTATCCCTTGTAAGCCTGCAACAATATATAGTACAACTTTTGGCAAAGTTTGATTAAAAACACCCATTTGTAAACCCATACCTAAACTCCAAGAAAAGAACCCCAAAATAATGATTGGATTATACATATTTAATCTTGAAATAAGATAACCACTGGTAGTACTAGAAATAGACATAAGTAGAACTTGAGGAAGAAGCATTAATGAGGACTGAATAGCAGTTCTACCCCTGACCAACTGGAAATAAAGAGGAAGAAAATACATATTTGAAAAATAAACAATTCCAAAGAGAATATTTTGAAACAACATCACTGCAACTGAATAATTTTTATACAATCGCATAGGCATCATAGGTAATCTTGAGATCTTAACTTGAGTAAAAACAAAAATAATTAAGAAGACCAATCCAATAACTAATAAAGCAATAACAGTAGGTGAATTCCATGCATATGTATTCCCTCCTCCAGTCAAGCCAACTAAAAATAAAACAATTCCAATTGTGCTTGAACAGAGTCCATAATAATCAATTTTCCTAAAATTAGACCATTTAACTTCAAACTGAGAAGCAGATGGAAGAACGAAATAGGAAGCAACCATAGTCAAAAAGGTAAAAGGAGAACCCATCCAAAAGAAGCCTTTCCAATTGATATTTTTAGCAAAAGCACTTGTTATGAATGGACCACATGCACTACCTATTCCAATAGCGCTACCAAGAATTCCCTGGTACTTACCTCTTTCTTGAAGGGTGACTATATCACTCACAACTATCATAGTCATAGTAGTAATACCACCATCAGCAATACCTGCAAATCCTCTGAATATAAACAACTGTATTGACGTTTTACAAAAGCAAGTAGCAAGTTGAGAAAGACAAAGTAAAAGATAAGAGCTCAAAAGGATATATTTTCTTCCAAATATATCCGAAAATCTTCCAGCTAGAGCTTGTCCAATAGTTTGACCAATTAATAAAGCAGTTCCTGCCCAAGAAACGGTTGAAAGAGCATTTAAATCTTTTGCTATTTGAGGTTGAATCACTGAAATGGAACTTATATCAAAAAAACAGGCCAATTGCCCAAACGCTAGGGAACAAAATGTAATAATCAATTTTTTTCTTGGTAGAAGATTTTCCTGATTCTGAAGTGTAACAGTTTTCTTGATAGTTTCACTCATGTTTTATCTATATTTCCATATAAAAGAGGAGTAGTTGAATTAGGATAAAAGTATTTATCTATTTATATTAAATCAAAAACAATAAAGGAAAAAAAAAAGATAGTGGAAAAACTGGAAGATCGAACCAACAAATTAATTGGAAAATTGCCTTTAAGTCCGTGTCCGAATCTGGCGAGAAAAATAATGATGCGGAAATAAGCCACCTCAGCTATAGACTCGGTTATCTTCCGATCCACCTATATAACTGTACGTACAATTTCCACAGTAAAAACAGGTTTTTAGGTAACTAGATAAATTATAAATTAGTTATATATAGATAGTTATATATATAATATATGAATTAAAACAAATATCACTTATTCTAAAGCGCCATATTTTGATAAAAGTTCTTTCCTCTTAGCTTGTCTAACTAATTCCTCATCTTTTTTCTTTTGTTCCATCGATAACATAAGAGCAGTTGGTGAAGCTTCAGTAGTAAAAGACAAGTCTGTTAGTGCTTTATCAGTATCAGCTTCTAGTTCCAATTTCTCTTTACGTTCACTTTGTATTGCATTGGTAAATCTTTTCAACTTTTCAAATTCTTCAGCTTCACCTTTCAAATAAGGAATAAATTGACCTCTTTCATTCAAATACCCTTCTTTCAAATCTTTATAAACTCTTGATTTTGGATTAAATCTTAATTCTTCTCCTGTCTTTATAACTTCCAAATAACGAGCTTTTTCGTCTAGTGATCTAACTGATATCTTGTTTACTTCATCAGAATTTGAATATGCACTCTTAGAAATTTTTATAATATTATCTTTATCATTATTATTGATTAATCCCAATTGTTTCATTTCCTCTATTTCATCTGAATCTAATCCTTCCCATTCAGTTTCATTTTGCACTTTTTTATCCTTTGATTCTTTAAGGTGTTTATCATAATCATTAATAACATCATAACCATGCCATCTATCTCTTTTTGTGTCCCAATCTTCAGTATCTTTTCTTACGAGAATTTCATTGTTATTATCTGATTCTTTCTCTTTATTTGAACTTGAACTAAATTTATTTTCCCTATATTTATAATTAACTTTTCTTGGTCTTTCAAGACAATCTCTTCTTTCATGGGTAGAACTTCCACAATTTTTACATACCTTTCTTTTTCTTTTGGATGATGATTTCAATCTTGAGCTATGTATTTTTCTATCATTTTTGATATTATAGTCATCTACCACCTCTTCAAATTGATCTTTAATACCTCGACCTTTTCTTGGTTCATTATTTGAAATAATTTCTTCATCAGGTCTTAATCTTTGATGTTTCAATCTATCTTTAGTTTTAGAATTTTCTTCGGCTATCTCTTCTTCTGTTTTCCTCTTTCTTGAATTTGAATCAGTAGCTAATGAATTTGATTCATAATACCATGGTTTATCCGAAATAAATTTAGGAATATGTTCATTGATTTTCTTTCCATTAGCATCATATTGAGGTTTTTTAATTTGGCGTTGTGAACGGCCTTTACTATTATTATTGTTATTATACCTTCCAGACATGTTGTATCTTGAAGAGAGATGGATGGTTTTAATCAAATGATTATATATGAATAAAAATGAATTAACAAACAACATCATGAATCATATATGCATTCATGAATTAATTTATTGTATCGCGCCGCACAATCGTTGTTTTTTAAATTTTTTAATTTATAAAATTTAATTTAATTTGAATTTAATTTTTCATATTTAACTTCATCATTGGAATATTTACTTCAAGTATCATCCTCTAACACTAAAAGAAAAAGATACATTTTTGGTATGGGAAAAGCTAAAACAACAAATTTCGTTAAAAAGTTGGCTTCCAATGATAGAAAAACCAGAGATCAAGCATTAGAAACATTGAAAAAATTTTTAGCTACCAGATCTGAATCCAGACCATTTACACCATTAGAATTACAAAAATTATGGAAAGGCCTTTATTTTACAATGTGGTACTGTGATAGACCAAGACCTCAACAAAGACTAGCAGAAGATTTGGCTTTACTTTTTTCAAAAACTATTCCTTCTGAAAATTTTACAATGTTTGTTCAAGCCTTTTGGATTGTTATGGTTAAAGAATGGGCAGATTTAGATAAATGGAGACTTGATAAGTATTATATGTTAATGAGATATGTTATAAGAGAGTCATTTGTCAAATTGAAAGAAGAAGAATGGGATGATAAATTAGTTGAAGAATATATAAAAACTCTAGAAGAAGGTGTTTTAAGTGATGATAAAAAGAATCCAAATGGTATTGTTTATCACATAATAGATGTTTGGATTGATGAACTAGAGAGAGTTGTGTTTATGGATCAGGAAATTAATGATGAAGATGAAGATGAAAATGAAGAAGAAAGAATAAAATCAATAAAAGACATTGTTTCAAGTGTGCCTATCGATCAAATTTTACAACCTTTCAAAAACCTAAAAAAGGATGCTTTATTAAAGACGCTCAGATTAAAGATAAGAGATGATTTATTCCTTGATTCTAGATTAAAAGATTGGGGAATCGAAGTTGAGGGATCAAAACCTTCTAAGTCAATTTCAGAAAATGAAGATGATGAAGAAGATGATGATGATGAATGGACCGGATTTGGTAATTGACTAAACCATATCAAAAATCTATCAAATATATAGAAAAGATATAATTTAATTCAAATTAACGATTTCTTTATACGTATAGTAACGTATAGACTGTATAGTAGTAAAAACTTTGTCGAGAGTATTACCCGGATTAAGAGTGTCGACTCCGTCGAGCGACGAGCGAGAGTCGACACTTTTTTTCATTTTGATGAATTGAATGAAAGTTGAAACCATGAGGTTCATGAAGCATGATTTAATAACAAACTAGAACCATCTAGAGGTCTATAACCAAAATCCATTTTAATTAACTAGACATGTTAAGAAGCTCATCATCTTTTGCTTTTAACTCTTTGAAATCAGAGTCCACCAAAATTGGTGTGAGGTACTCAGCTCAAAGTAAGAAAAAGAGAATCTCTGTTCAATTATTGAAAGATTTTCCTGGTGTTGGTGTTAGAGGTCAACTTGTTCAAGTTAAACCTTCAGCTATGATTAATCATTTGCACCCAAATAATGGGGCCGTTTATTTGAATATACCTGGTTCTAAACCATTGATTCCTATTGTTAAACCTGAAGATTTGAAAAAACAAATAGCAGTTGATTCGGTAGTGAAAGAGCCTACAGAAGAAGTTAACCTAATAAATCAAGAAGAACAAGAAAAAGGATCATTATCATTAGACGACTTACTTTCTTTTAATGAGGATGATTTATTAAAAACAGAAAGAGATCGTATTGTTGGTAAAATTCCAAAGAAATTGATATTTGTTAATGAGACAGAAGATAAGGTCTTAAAGAACAGTATAGACTTGACTACTATTAAAAATAATTTAATCAAGTTTACTTCAAGGGAATTTAAGAGTGATAACTCTGTTCCTAAATTTTTTGAAAATGTTTCCATTATTATTGATAGTGAAAAAGGTAACGTTCTTGAAAGTATAGATCGTGTTGGGGGGTATAATGTTTCAGTCAAAGAAGATGAAAGTGTTTTACATACTCTAAAACTATATGTCAATTCTAAGAATGAAAAATAAGAATGACTAGTTACTAATTAGTGAGTCAAGTCGTTTCCATTATATTCATACCATTCAATTCATGCATGTAAATACTATCAGCATATATACTCAGGGTATCGTCTCCACATTTGTATATACACATAAATATATCACAATATAGTAACATTAATTGATGTACGTAGTACGTACTTCTTAGTTGTACATATATTTTTAAATTATTTACTATAATTCAGCAATTACTAGCCTATTAGTCACAAGTTACATATAACCCGCAACACCTTAAATGTATATGTATTCTGAATAGTTTTTCCACCTGGATTACATTGGAGCAGGATGATCCAAAAAATAAGCAGTGGATCGAGTTACTGGAGTAAATGGCTGAATTGTGAATTGACTAAATTATGTAGAGTCGCTACGTATACTGAGAAATCCTTAATTATAATTGTTTATCAACTTTCTTTAGACTCCAGTCCTAATATATAATCTTTCCAATGTCATGGCTATCTCATCGTTAAAAAACAAGCTAAAATCCAAATCCAAGAGAATCACTTCATCAAAGAAACAACAGCAAACGAATGAAAATAATATCAATAATTATGAAGTAATCAATCATGATATCAACATCTTTGAAAATAAATCTGAATTTAAACATCTCAGATTAAAAGATTTCGATTTAAACTTATATAATGAAACTGAAAGTTCTCATAATATTGAATATGATATCAATTGTGAAATTTTAATGGAATGTATTGAATTTTTATTAAAGGTTAAATATCAAAATTTATCAAAATATAAACTGTCTAAAACTTCAAAGGCCACAATTTTGGCTTCAAGATCAAGATATCCTAATATAATTATATTAAATCAGATTTACAGTCTTTTTCCGAATAATGAAACATTTATAGATGCACATATGGAAAAATTAGTTGATTTGATGAAAGTTAAAATTATTATTTTGAGTTTTGAAGATAAGACTTTCAAGTCTGTTATTTTACAATCTGATTTAACAAAAATAATAAATGAAAACTTGAATTTTAACACCAATAATTGTGAGAATTTAAAACAATTAATGCATGATTATCCGAATTTGAATAAAATTACCCCAAAATTGATTAAAAAATACAATTTAGATATAAATATATTATTAAAAGCTGGATTTATAACCCTTTCACAATTTGGATATAATCTTACCTTGCCAAACATTGGACCAACTTTAAAGATGTTGAAAATTGGAATGACTACTATTACTAAATTGTGTAAAAAGAATAAATATGGACAAGTTTTAGAATTAGAATTAATCAAAAGGTTTTCGGATGTTAATGCAGACGGTGTTGTAATGAAATCGGGTGCTTTTGTTAAAACTAATGGACTAGACCCAATTTGGATTTTAAGTGTAATGGTTGGAAATGGATTCTTAGAGTGTTTTCAATCTCCAGTTGGTAGAGTGTATTCTCTTATTAGATGATTAATGGGAATGGGATTTAAATCTATATCGATTTTATGGTTTACTATGATTAGACATTGTAAAATAATTTATTTTGTATATAAATTTTGATAAACATATAAAGTCAATTAAAAGGGAATATACTACAATCAGAATAGCAATCAGAATAGTAATAAAAAAGTAGAAAAAAAAGAAAGACAATCAAATTTTTGGAAATCTACATTCTAACTTTTTGTTTATTCATTTGTCTTCTTTCTCTTCTGTCTTTTTGCTTCTTTTCTAATTTACGTAATTCCTCTGGGGAAAGTTTTTCTTTTAATTTTTTTTGTTCTTCGACTTTTTTGTTTGCTAATTCTTCTTTTTTAATTTCTTCTTCAATTTTCTTAAGCTTAGATAATTCAACATCTCTTGTTTTCTTACATTTTCTAGTTAATTCTGGTCTGAATGTAGCTTTAGCAACAACATAATCAATATAATCATTTAATAAAAATGAGAATAATTCTGTTAGAGCTTCACGGTCATTGTTTGATTTTGGAATAGCAACTTCAACAATAATTTTCTTTTTTGGCTTCAATTCAGCTAAAGTTAATGGTTTATCAGAAGATTGATCAGTAATAGCAATAAATTTTAAAAAACCTTTAGATTTATCTAAAATAGAGTTCAATTTTTTATGATGTAAAATTTCATTCATTTCAGGAACTTCATTCATATAAACAAATTCCACAGGTAAATTTGGGGATTCAGCTGTTTTAGTTAACGATAAGAAATAATTATCTTCTCTATACTTATTCATCTTATCTTTGGTAACAATAGTCCAAATGAAATCATCATAACGTTGGGAAGCTTCTTGATCTAATTGAAATTCAATTGTAGCAATATCAGAAGGAGCCTTGATTGATTCAAAAAAAAAACTCATAAATGATTCCATAGACCATAAAAAGAAGTTACTTCTAGCTTGTAGAGTGAATCTAGCAGTCATTGATTCAATACTTAATCTACCAGACGAGTAAAGAGTATAATGATCATTATCATCTTTAGCAAACAATTGTGATGGGGTAACACCGACTAAATAAAACTGTTCTTTTAAAATATCACTAATAGAGTTGTAAAACTTATCAACTAAACCTTGGTTATATTTAGCACCAATATAGTAAATTATAACATAAAATAAAATGAATGCACCAGAAGTTAATTCAACGTTCCATGGGTAAAGCTTTAATCTTTGTAATAAAGTTAATTGAGATAATTCATTAACAGTGTATTCTGTATACTTCTTTGAAGCAGAAATATTAGCTTGGTCATCTGCTAAACAGCAAATAGCAAGAGTCAATGAGGCTAAAATAGATTTAACAAACATTTTGAATTTGGTGAAAGAATCTATATATATCAGATGTACATGATATCAATACATGTTGTTGATCATGAAAATGAAAAGTTGTTATCCATCGATCGATCGTGGGCGTTGGATGGCAGATTGGTGGGTGCACTACCCGAAGTTAATATATACAGGTATACAGGTATAAGTTGTGTGACTCTATTTCTTCTTACCATCTAATTCACCGACATCCAATCTAGAGTTTCTAATATAGTAATGTCTATTTCTTGGTCTGTATTTAGCTGGTCTTCTAACAATATCAACTCTCAAAATATTTGGATGGAATATTGGAATATGCATTTCCACTCCTAAACCAGTTATTTTATTTCTAATTAAAATATTTGAAGCAATACCTTGTCTCTTAACCATTAACACTTGTCCAGTAACTGGCTTTTGATTCTTATAAACAACAGTAACTACATCATCAGCCCTTAATCTTTCATCGTTAGATGAGTCTATTAGCTTTCTTTTTTGACCAGATTTATCTAACTTTTCATATTGTGCTTGTTTTATGTAATCTTTTAATAAGGCACCACCTCTTAAAGGTGGAAGAGGTTCATATAATGGCATTTTTGTTTTCTCAGGTGCTGCTAAATTATTATCATATTTATAGTGTTAGTATTAGTATTAATATCTACGTGGGGAGGAAATTAAATTTCATGAAATGGTATTCAGCACATACATAAAAGATTGTGAGCTGATGAAAACTCAGATTTTGCTATCAGTCTTGGAACTTGAAATGCCGTTCTTAATGCAGTTCTATTTAGGTTTCTAGCTAGCATCCTTGTTGTATTGTTGCTGTATTAGTTAAAGCTTGAACTCACTTTACGTTATGTTCAACTTCAAAAAATTAAAATTATTCACAAATTTTGAAAGAGTGCGCCAATTTCAAGAGGAGTCGATCGGCTGTAGAGCAGGTCGATTACCGACTCTTCCTGCTCCACAGTCTTCAGTGACTCTGTAACTAATTTAATTGAAATATGATGTTATAATATATTATAGAATAAAATACACACAATTTTAAAAAAAGTAAATACAACAAAAATTAAGTAATGAACTAAATATACAAAATAGTATTGAATCGATTTCTTCAATAAAATTATTCTAATCCTTGAGTGTTAATGTCTTCGTATGTTCCAGAATCAATAACTTTATTGCTAACTTTCCATAAATGAACTATATTATCATCAGAGCAACTTGCAATACACCAAGGGATTTCTTCATTGAATTGGAAGTCGTTAACACCTCCTGTATGTCCTCCATGCATCATAAATAATTCAGGAACACCATCTTCCATTTCATCTTGTAATTGCTCTTCTCCAATTTTATTGATATCCCATAATATAATTCTACGATCCATAGATGAAGAACCAACAATATTGTCATGATGTGGATCCCATTCCAGATTGGTAATAGATTTAGTGTGTCCCATCATAGTATGTAAAGGTTTAGAAACGTTTCTTAGATCATAAAGATAAATATTTGAATCTTCGCCACCTAAAGCAAACAAATTGGTTGAAAATCTAGAAAAAGATAATGTATTGAAAGAGTTACCTTCCACTAAAATTTTGTTGATAGCTGGACAATCTGATCTAACATCTTGATAAACAAAATATTTATCTTCTGAGACTGAGCCGAAAGTGTTTCCACTAAAATTGTGCCATTTAGCATCATTAATGATATCATTATGAGTTTGGAAAACCTTTGATGGGGTTAAATAGTTTGTACTTAATGTATCTATGTTATTAATATCCCAAAATGCTACAGTATTATCATCAGATGAAGTTAATAATTGGCCCTTGTTCATGGGATTCCATGATAATCCAAACCCGTTTAAAGTGTGATGTTTTAATTCAATTTTATTATTTTCTGTAAATTTCTTGTCTAAATTGTAAATAAAAGTTTGGCCTTTACCATTAATTGTAGCAATAGTTAAGGGATCTTGAGGCATATATCTAATTCTATTAATTTCAGATTCTTGTTCTAATTTCTTGGAAATTTTCAATCTAGAATTTACGGTTTCTAATTCTTCAGGAGTTAGTTGTGAGCCATCTGGAAAAATTGAAGAAGGTAATTGAGTTGTTGCAACTTTTAAATAATCTGTATCTTCTCCTGATGTAAGAGTTGTTAACAACAAATTTCTAGCTTTAAAAAATTTAGTATCCTTGACTTTATTTTCAAAAGTACTACCTGGAACCCATTGAACAGATAATGATGGCCATGTTAATGCTGTTTCACTGATAAAATCATACATGAATCTGCAGTTTTTTCTCCATAGTTTATATTCTTCCACAATAGTTAATTCTTCATCTTGTTGTCCTTCATCATTAGAGTCGGTATCATCTTCTATCAGATGCTCAGTAGCAAGTGCATCGTCAAATCTAACTTGTCTGGACATGGTATAATATTTGATGTTAATTTGTTGTTTAGGTTTGCAAAGGAGAAGATACTAGTTTTAACGATGATTATTTGTACTGAAAGTTTTTGGAACGCGTCGCTTTTCTATATATCGATTCAAGTTACACCTGCCATGTGTGTGTTGGAAATTGAAATAAGAATCAAAACTCACCTGAAACTGTTGAACTTAGATGTATAGCTAGAGTCATGGATGAATCATTAGAACTATTACAGGTATTCAAAGAGTACTCAATGACCGGAAAATATTTCCAGCAACTCCAACTAAACTCCCTTACTTCTCCCAAGACTCTAAATTTAAAAACATTAGAAGGTGATAGTTTCATTATTTCAGTTACCGTTAATGGTTGGTATCATAAAAAACAAGAAAATTTTGGATCATTGAATGACAATTTTTACCCAACTTTTGAAAGTCTAGCTTCTGAGATTAGTCCGGCATTTAATATTGAATGGGCAAGTGAATTATCAAATCGTTTACAAAATCTTTTGAACTAAACTTATATAGCTTATATGTATATTAATTACTGTACAAAAAGACTATTCAAAAAAAATTAAAAACAAAAGGAAAAATACAAAACAAATATCATAGTTATACAAAAAATGAAAAATAGTAATTAGTTATATAGATCATAATCTACCTGAATTCAGTAAAAGATTGATATGTTGACTTAAAAATTCATCTGTATAGAAATCTGATCTTCTAACAATTTCTTCATCGATGAGACCTCCGGCACCAAAAGACATGGAATCACTAGAAAGAATTTTTAAGTATTCATCATTTTTATCTTGTATGGTGTTCAAAAATTCAACTGGATTTTCACTTAATTTTTTATAGAAGTCATACTTCAGCTTAGAATAATTTAATAATTGTAAATTTAATGCCAAATTTTCATTTAATTTTGCTAGATCAGATAAAGATTTTTTATTCATAACACTTTCTGTTAATAATTGAGTGATAGATTCTAATTCATTTGCACCAGGCTTGATCTTTGGATCGATTAATTTTGAATTAACTTTCAAATCAATAATTATATCACCCAGTGTTGTATTTCTCAAAGTATTAATACTGTATTGTAATCTGATTGGTTCAATTGGTTTTAATAATTTTGTACTTAAGATTTCCATTATTTGAGGGAAAGTTAAAGAATTTGCATCAAATATACGATAAAGTAAATCATCGGCCTTGATTGTAACAATTTGTTGTTGGGGCTGTGAATTAGAATTACCATTTTGTGTGTCAGCTTGAATAGACTTAACTTCAAATAAATTGTTCATTTGAATGTAACTAAAGATCTTATGAATGCAATCAGATTGAGTAATTTCATTACATCCAACTAATTCTATAAGAGGTTCTTTTAAAATTTGTAATTTGGATGGGAACATTTTTGGTTGAATGACTATATTCGCAACAATTTCTTTTTCATTTGGTAAAACAGATTCACCTTCAGCTAATTCAGAGCTTGGAATTGATATGCCACCTCTTTTAATATCCAAACCATCAAATTGTTGTCTTTGTCTTTCTGCTTCTGGTGCTTGTAAATTATCATGCCATTCAATTATTCTAGCATTTGTTCCTCCATTGACAGGATTAACTATTAATTCTTCATCTTTACCGTCTTTGGCTTTTAACTCAACTGAAATACCAGATAAAAATGAACTGAACTTTTTACGATTAGATGATTCAACTGGTTCATTTTCATTTAGTAATCTACCCTCAATTCTTAATGTCCATGAAGGAGGAGAGATTTGTTGTGGATCGATATCCATAGGAATTTGCCAAGGTTGACTTTCAGAAGTGTTATAAATGAAAATTCTTAAAATATCAGAATCTTTGATATCATCAGTTAAACCACTTGCAACAGCTTGTTGATAATCTTGAATATCCAATAACTTTTTGTTAATCATTAAATCCAATTCTCTTTCCTTTGTTTTCAATTGATTAAAAAGACCAACTTTCTCTGGAAATAGTGTTTCTAGAGATTGAGAGATGGTGAGATCTGTAGGTTTCAAATGAATTGAAGAAGGGGGATGCTGAGAAGCCGACTGTGGTTTATGTTCCATTTTGTATATACGCTTCCGTGTACCTTATAACTTGAGATATATATATGGGTTTTATTTGAATGTTTTTAATCAATGATTACTTTACGTGTAACGTAACTTGTGTTATATCAAGTCTTAAAAATTCAGCGCAGGAAAACAACAACGCGCGGGCTGCGTAACCAGAAGAATATCCAAAATTCCAAATTACAAATACATGCAACCTGATAAAATTTAATTTTTATATAATTATAAATATAATGTAATAATATGAAGTGTTTATGTATGTATTATCCTATAATTCAAATTCTAGATCTTATATTCTTCTATAACTCTTCAACAATTGCGGCTTCAATAACTTTTAAATCAACTTGATCAATTAACTTGATCTTCTTAGGTAAACTAGAAAGTTTCTTCAGTTCTTCAGGTAAAACATCCTTTTCAAAAGAATATGCTTTGAACCCACCTAAAGCTTCATTAACAACTTCTGAAAATTTTGCTGGGTGTGCAGTAGATAAAGAAACGTATTTAATGGAAGTATCAGCATCTTTGGAAATCTTATCAAGAGAAGTGGCAACACCAACTGCAGTATGAGGATCTAAAATGTAATTATTCGATGTTTGTTCATAAGTAGATTTAATAGTTTGAACAGTTTCTGAATCAGTAACAGCTTTTGAATCCATTATAGACTTAGCAGCTTGTAAAGTAGCAGGGGCAACTTCAAAAATACCCTTAGTAGATAGATCAGACATAAATTCAGCTAAAATTTTACCAGCTTTTAAATCATCGCCGGAAGCAACTGTCTTCTTAACCATATACCATAAAAATCTTTCAAAATTAGAAGAAACATTAATATCCATAGCTGGAGAATATGTTGGCTTAACTTCACCAACTTTATCGTATTTACCAGAATTCAAGAATCTATTCAAGATATCGTTTTCATTAGTACCAACAACAAGTTCATCTATTGGTAAACCCATTTCTTTAGCAAAGTAACCAGCTAATATATCACCAAAATTACCACTTGGAACAACAAATTTAGCCTTAAATGACTTCTTTTCTGATTCCGGTAATTGTCTTAATAATTGGAAGTAAGCATGGAAATAGTATGTCATTTGGGCTAAAATTCTTGCCCAATTGATTGAATTGACTGCACCAACATGATATTTATCATTAAATTTTTTATCATTGAATACTTGTTTAACTAAATCTTGACAATCATCAAAAGTACCTTTAACAGATAATGTATGAATATTATCATCTAAAACTGTGGTCATTTGTTGTTCTTGTAAAGGAGAGACTCTACCAGTTGGATATAAAATGAAAACAGAAACGTCTTTTTTGTTTCTTAAACCATAAATGGCAGCAGAACCGGTGTCACCAGAGGTTGCACCAACGACAGTAATTGAGTCTCTTGCTTCTCCTTCTTTTTTGTTTGCATTTTTTCTTAATAAGAAATATTCAAATAAATTACCAACAAATTGTAAAGCAACATCTTTAAAAGCATATGTTGGACCATGGAATAATTCTAATAAATATAAATTAGGTTGAGAATCAATCTTAACTAAAGGAGTAACATCTTTATTTCTAAATGTAGAGTAAGATTTAGATATTAAAGACTTTAAATCTTGATTTGAAATTTCGTCTTCACTGATGTAAAGTCTTAAAATATTGAAAGCTAATTCTTCAAATGATAAATCTGCCCATTGAGTTAAGAAATCAGAAGGAAGTGTAGGGATAACTGATGGAATAAATAAACCTCCATCTTTAGCTAAACCTGTAATAACTGCGCTTTCAAAAGAAACGGCTTGTTCAGAAGATGAACGAGTTGATCTATAAACTTGTGAAGCAGACATTATGAATTAGAATGTTTTTAAAGGTAAATGATATAGAAATAGAGATAAAAAATGGAAACAACAAATAAACCCTTGAAATACTTGGATTATTCAAATCAGTCACTTTAAAAGGTCGTTTAAATCCCAATTTAAAAATTTTTGTTCAACGAACGAATCGCGTATTCTCAGTCCGTTTAGAAGACTATAATTTTCTTTTTTTTACTAATATAACTGAGTATAATAACTCTGCCTATATATATAAGCAAAAGCTGCAATTTAAAACAATTAACTTCAGTATCCTGATTCCTGCATGGATGATGTGCTTGAGGATCCTCCTCTTTTTCTTTAATTATTCAATATTATCAACCAAGTAAAAAGAAATCAATTCCTCAAAAAGACGAGGTCCTACCCGGATTCGAACTGGGGTTGCCTGAATCAGAATCAGAAGTGATAACCACTACACTATAGGACCAAAGTCATTTCGTAAATACGTTTTGTTAAATCACAATGTGCAATTTCATGAGCCTCTCAGCCGTAAATAGAGCCTTTGAGGCTTTAGTATAACTAACTAACTAACAGTATAACTAACTATTTTTTTGTGTCTGTTTCAGACCTATACAGATTATGCAGAGTCATTGCAGACAAAAAGAAAGAAAAGATAAAAATCTAAACACTATTAAAAAAGGGGGGGTAAAACAAAGTTAATCACAATATTAAAAAATTAGAGGTTCAATAAACTTTAACAAAAAAGTAGACAAAAGTATCACAACTCTCGCCTTTATCATGGAAACAATAAAGAACCTATTAATAACCAAACTACTTTAACATCTAATGTAGTATATTAAGCAATCTCTAATCTAATGTCATTAATTTGAATCTCTAATATTTTTTTTTTTCGAAACATAATATAATTTATTAAACTAAAAAATAAGAAAATGTGGTGCTTAATAACATCCTCCGCCACTCTAATTAATAAAAGAAACTATATAGCAGATAGAAAGGAGTAAAAAATTTAAAAAACCTTATGAAATGTAAAAAGAGATTGGGTATAAGAGAAAAAGAAATCTATCTTTGGATCAAATTTATCATATAAACAGGTTTATAGGATTCTTAATTCATGTCATTCATCAACAATATTCACATTGTTCCTCGCATTTACCTCATTCATGCCCTCCAATAACTCATCTTCCCCTAAATCGTTACAAGACTTCTTATAATAAAAGATTTGGTTTTTTTGATTGTCACCCCAATCAAGATGCTCATAACTCTTTATAATCTCTCTTTTTTCTCATGTTTTTTCTTCTTTCTATTTTTTGCATTACCAATAAGAAATTCAATAGATTTTTGAGAGATAGTGAAAGGGGTTATTAAGCTCCAGATAGTAGTGGTTGCTGGACATCTGAGAAGAGTGTGATGAACACCATCTTCTGTTGATGAACAGAGATGACAGTTATGATAGAATTTGGAGTTAATAGCACCAATTTGGAGTAAGAAGAACCATTCAGTGAAGAATGGGAGGGAATCTGATTGGACCAAGCCAGCTGTGGAATTCTAACCAATGATCAGCATCTAGTTGTGTATTTGCCAGCCAGTATGCCTGAGATTGTTGGATATAATTGATGGAAAGATGATGTTTTTTAGAAGTATGTTTGAAATCAGCATAAGTAACAGGAAGACCAGAGTATAGACCTTGGACATTTTCTAATATTATGTTGGATCTATCAATATGAGGAGAATGAATGATATTATGGAGAGCTTGATGTTGTATATTTGAAATTTAAATTCTAATAAAATCAATTATTATTAACTATTTCAATCTAATTTATCAACTTACTTAATTCATTATCAAAATGGCTAATACACCAACAACAACACCTGCTCCTGAGGTTAAAACTGAACCTACTGATTTCAATGCAATTCTAGCAGCTATGCAAGAAATGAACGACAATATGAATACCAGATTTTCTGAAATGGAAGAAAGAAATAATCAACTGTATGATGCTGGTAAAGAAAAGTTCGAAGAAGAAGATAATAAGTTTAATTTTGCATTCGAAAATCAAAATGATGTTTATGGTTTGTTTGAAACTGGTAAAGCTAAAGTTAAAAACCAAGAGAAATTCAATGCTCAAACTTGTGCAACGTTAAAAGAAGGTCATGATAAAACTGAAGTTGGAAAATCAATTTTAACTAATCTTACTGATAGAGTTGAAGGTGTTGAATCTAAAGTTCAAGATATGGTTTCTAATTCTCAAAATAATCTTTATGCTACTTCATCTAATGATTTACTTATTAAATCTTTAACTAATGTTGGTCAAAACTTACAAAAATTATTTTCAAAAATCATTTTAAGACCATTAACTAAATCTGAAATTGCTGCTAAATATGATAAAAATGAAAATTATGATTCTTATAAAAAGTTAAAAACTATATTATCAGTTAAAACTCCTGAAGTTAATGTTGCTAAAATTATTGAAATTCAACATGATTTAATTCATCATAGTATTCCATATAATAAATGGGGTAGTTGTTTAAAAAAAATTTATTTAGAAAAGACTGAAATTCCAGCTGCTCATATTTGTTCTGAATGGTGTGAATTAGTTTGTTTTTCATTTCAAAGATTCCCATTTGAAAATGAAATTGTTAAGGTTAGAACTCAAATTTTGAATTTTCAACCTCAAGTTGGTGAATTTTTAATCTATGAAATTCAAGACTGGGTCAATTCAAGTTTAGACCACAAGGGACTTAAGTTGTTTCCTGCAATGAGAGATGTTCTAGTTAAGGTGTTACAAGATCAACAATTTATCTTTCCTCATGGTAATGTTCCTGAATCTTTTGCTAGTCATGAAGAAATGATTGGATGGATTTTATTCAATATTCATAAATCAATTAAAGTTAAATCTGTTGATACTAGTTCTTTCAATGTTAATGCTATTAGAAATTTTAGAAATTCTAAATCAAAATTTTAAAAATTCAAATTCAAATAATAATTATAATAATAATTCAAATTATAGAAATAATTATAATTCAAGTTCAAATTATAGAAATAAAAACTCAAATTCAAATTATAAGAATACTAATTCATCAAATTATAAGAATTCAAACCATTCATCATCTGCTAATCATGGTAAGTTATCATATGGATTTCAATGTAATTGTTATCTATGTCGTAATTTAAGAAATTTAGTTTTAGATGCTTTAAAGTTGTCAAGTAAACAAGTGAAGAAATTGGTTGTTTTACCTGAAACTGAAGTGGAATGGGAAGATGAAGTTATTGCTGTTAGATGTATTGAAGTTTGTCCTGTTGAAGATTCATCTGATAGTTCTGATTCTGATGGTTTTGTTTCTAATTATGAAGATTCTGATGATGCTGATTCTTTTCAATCTGCTGCTGAAAATGCAGATCTTTATAAGCTTCGATTAGTTCAATTATAGTTTTATTTGATTCTGGTTCTGAAACTAATTTTATTTTTCTTCCAACTGTCTTTGAATTTTCAAGTTTACCTGCTTTAAAGTGCTTTTACTAAAATCCATTATTCTAAAAATTTTATTCGCTTCAATCAAAACAAGTTTAAACAACCCTCAAATTAGTATTGGTAAACGACCATACTACCCAAATTCAATTGATGATGTTCATATCAAAAATTTTGTTAGTGAAGGAATCACACATAATGTTCTGGAACCTATTGGTGTTGAATCTATAGCTGCTTCCGATTTTAGAGAAATTAATGAACGTTTGGTTTATCAAAATATTGCATTACCACCTCTTGCTTCAATTATTCAAAATTTAGCTGGATTTAGTTGTTATTCAACCGTCGATTTGAAACTAGCATTTTATCAGGTACCCTTACATGATCAAGGTGATCCGATTGGTGTTTGTACTCACTTTGGTAATTTTAAATTTAAAAGACTTCCATTTGGTTTAGCTTCTTCACCATCTGTTTTTACTGAATTTATTGGTAAAATGTTAAAACAATTAGAATATGATGAATCTAAGGTGTTTATTGGGTATTATTTGGATGATATTGTAGTGGCTTCAGTCACTCCAGAAGATCAAATTGAAGTGTTATTTAAATTGTTCAATTTAATGAATAATTTTGGTTTGAAAGTTTCAGTTAATAAATTAAAATTATTGAAAAATGAAGTGAAGTTTATTGGCTACATTATTAAAGATGGTAAGAGATTTCCAGACCCTGAAAAGGTTGAAGCAATTGAAAACTGGAAATTTCCTAAAACTCCTAAAGATCTTCTAAGTTTTATTGGTTTTGTTAATTATCTTCGTCACTTTATTCCTCATTGTTCTGAAATCATTAAACCAATGAATCAATATCATTCATTATGGGTTAATAATAGAAAATTACCTCCTCCTTCTAATGATATTACTAATTTTAAACTTAATTCTTAAATCCAGTATTAAAAGTTCAATTGGCTTGAAATTATTTGATCCATCTAAACCAATTATTTTGTATATAGACGCCTCGAACGTCGATATGGGTGGTATAATTTTACAAGAACATCAAACCAACAATAAAAAGATTCATTATCCAATTTCATTTATTTCTAAAGGTTTTGATCAAACTCAACAGAATTACTCTACCATAGAAAGAAAATTATTAGCGATTATTTTATCTTTATCATCAAATTATTTATTATTATCTAACGATATCACAGTGCATACTGATCATCAATCTTTATTAACAATTAATAACAAATCAACCCATGTCAACAAACGAATTTTAAGATTCATTGAAACATTAGGTTCTTACAATTTAAAGTTAAAATATGATAAAGGTTTAAATAACATTAGTGATTTCCTTTCCAGATTCCAATTAGAAAGTCAAGATGTTATTGAATATACTAAATTATTTGATTCAATTAATTTTTCGGTTCAAGCTTTAGAATTAGATCAAGATGAAGTTATTATTATTACTGAAGATCAAGCTTTAAAAAGAATTAATAATTTAGATGTTTCTGAATTTGATAAAATTTTAAAATATTTAAATGATTAATTAGATGAATTGGATGAAGAATTAGTTGAAATTTTACCTTATTTTCATGTTATTGATAAGAAATTTAGATTATTAAAGTTAGTTAATTTACATGAAGTTGAATCATTTTTTAAACAACAACATGTTCAATTTCATGCTTCTCCAAATTTATTAATGGAATTATTAGATAAGAATGGTTGGTTTTTCAATGATTCTAAATTAGTTGCAGTTGATACTGTTAAAAATTGTGAAACTTGTTGCGATCTATATGAACGTTTTTCAAGTATTTCTGCTCCACTTGCTGATGTTAAAACTCCTGCTAGTTTAACTACATGGCATTTAGATTTCATTGGTCCTTTACCTGCTCCATCACCTACAATTTATGATACAACTGGCTCTATGAATAATTGTCTTCATGCCGTTGAATATTCCACTAGTTTCTGTCTTGGTTTAACTTGTGAATCACCAAATACTGTTACTGTTATCCATATGCTTAATATCATCTTTACTTGTTTTCCTTTTCCAACTGAATTAGTCGTTGATAATGGTTCATGTTTTACTTCTAATGCTTTAGATAATTTCTGTAAGAAATTGAATATTAAATTAACTTTTACTGCTAATTATCATCCTCGATCAAATGCTAGAGTTGAGAAAGTTAATAGATTGGTTAAGAAAATTATGAAAAGATTATGTAATCAAAATACTGCTGATTGGATGAAGAATTATTTCCTTTCTGTTAATCTATATAATAATATGGCTAATATTTACGGTTATTCTCCAAGTTATCTAATGTATGGCAAAGATAAAACTTGTACTAAATTTGAAAAATTATTTACAGCTCAAGGGTTATTAGTTAATGATTTAGGTATTGATGAAATTGATGCAATTGGTTTAAAAATTAATGAACTTTCCCATATTGAAGAAAATAGAAATGATTATTACAATCTTCGTTCACAAGCTAGAAATAATAGAAAATTGTTAAATGATATTTCATCAAATCACAATTCGTTCATTAAAGGTGAATATGTTTTACTTAAAAGAAGAAAGAAAAATAACAAATTAGAACCAACATTTGAAGGTCCATTTATTATTAAGAAAGTGATTGGAAAAGAAGCAGTGACTTATGTTTTACAAGATTTAAATGGTAAGGTTTTAAAGGGTTATTTTAATCTTAAAGATTTAAGACCTTGTTATCAAATTTATGGAAGTCCTTTGAGATCAGCTTCTGATTATTCTGCTAAACATGGTGATTCAGAAAGAAGTTTCTATAAGAATTTCTGGAATGATGTTATTAAAAAATTCATTTTATATTCATTTTATTTTTATTTTCATTTTCTTTTATTCGTTTGATTTTCATATTGTTCATTATTCAACTATTATTCAAATATTGTTCTTTTATTATTCGTTTGAATTTTCTTTTACTTATTTATCGTTCTTTTATTTTATTTTATTTTATTTTATTTTATTTTATTTTATTTTATTTTATTTTATTTTATTTTATTTTATTTTATTTTATTTTATTTTATTTTATTTTATTTTATTTTATTTTATTTTATTTTATTTTATTTTATTTTAT